>JAGTXV010000455.1:680283-698616 GCA_020226045.1 Muntiacus reevesi
ATCCAGCAAGATTCCTGCCCTTGGCCAGCCGTGCCAGGACCTTGCTGGCCTCCGGGGCTGCTGCCCCATGAAGGGAGCAGGCTGCGGTGTGTCTCAGACATGCCCGCCTCCCCAGGCTCTTACCCCCAGCGCATTTCCCCTGAGCTCTAGGCCTCAAGGCCTACCTCGGAGGGAAGGTGCTGGCATGGGCTGTCCTCTCAAGGCCTTGGAGCTCAGGCAGCCTGCTCACAGGGGGAGCAAGTGGCCAACACACCCAGGCCAAGGAAGAAGCACATATACCCACTCCCTTTCTGCCCCTACACTGTCAGAGATCTTGGGTGAGCCAGAGTCTGTCAGACAGCTCCTGGGCAAACCCCGGAGCAGCGCCTGTGTGTGATGGGGCAGGGCCCTAGGGGACTGTGGGCTACTCAACCTACCTGCCCTGAGGCTGCTGGAGAAACAAGCCTTGGGCATCGACCCCTTGCTGGCCTCTTCCTCTGACCAGGCCATCCGGGCTCCAGGCCCTTGCAGTGTGGAGAGAGGCTGCCAGAAACTCTCCAATTAGGGCCTCAAATGAGGCCCAGGGAACCAGGGGAAAGGCGCTAAGGGAATGAGACTGAGGTAGGTGCCTGGGCATGTCTGGACACACCCCACTGCCTGTCCATTGGTGAGGCTGCCTGAGGCCAGAAAGGTCTGGTTAAGTCTGGCCTGGGCAGGTCCCATGCTGACCTGCCACTGGCCTGTGGGACCTCTGAGAAGAACCAGCACTGTGCTGGAAGACCTCCCCGCAGTCTAAAGCAGTTTGTGTTAATTCTCACAGGCCTTGCCTGCTGGCACTCTGCTCAAGTCTGGGAGAAAGCCTGGGTGTTCCCCTCAGGCCTATGCCCTGAGCCTGGGGACATCTAGGGTTCCACTAACGCAGGCCAAGGCAGAACCACATGCACACGCCTCTTCCTGCCCTCTGCACCATCAGAGAGCTCGGGTGAGCCACAGTCTGTCAGTCACCTCCTGGGCAAGCCCAGGCAGCGCCTGTGTGAAGTGGCAGGGCCTAGGGGAACAGTGGGGCCACTTGCTCAACCTGCTGCCCTGAGGCTGCTGGACCACAGAGGCCTTGGGCATCGAACCCCTTGCTGGCCTCTTCCCACTGACCAGGACATCCAGTGCTCCAGACCCTTGCAGTGTGAGAGAGGCCCTGCCAGATCCTCTCCCTTGTAGGCCTCAAATGAGGCCTAGGAATCATGGGAAAGGCGCAAGGAATGAGATCATGGCAGGTGCCTGAGCATGTGTGGACACACAGCCTGCCTGCCCTTGGTGGGCAGTACCCCTGAGGCCAGGAAGGTCTGGTTAAGGCTGGCCTGGGGCAGGCTACTTGCTGGGACCTGCACCTGGCCTGTGGGCCTCTGAGCAGAACCAGCACTGTGCCGCTGAAGACCTCACCTGCTGCCTCCAAAGGTCGGTTTGAAACACTCTCCTGCTGGCCACCTCTGCCTCACCGAGGAGGCCCACCTTCCCTGAAGCTGACTCTGTCTCACAAGCCTGGGAGAAAGCGCTTTGGGTGTTACTCTCATGCCTTGCCCTGAGCCTGGGAGACAACTAGGGCCACACACCCAGGCCAAGGCAGAACCACATGCACACTGTCTTCGAGCCCTCTGCACCATCAGAGAGCTCGCCACAGTCTGTTAGGCAGCTCCTGGGCAAGCAGCAGAGCGCCTGTGTGTGAAGGGCAGGGCCGACCTAGGGGCACAGTGGGCCACTTGCTCTCCTGCTGCCCTGAGGCTGCTGGACCAAAGAGGCCTTGGGCATCAACCCCCTTGCTGGCCTCCTCCCTCTGACCAGGCCGTCTGGGCTCCAGTCCCTTGCAGTGTGGAGAGAGCCCCTGCCAGAAACCTCCCCTCCAAATAAGCCTCAAATGAGGCCTAGGCACCAGGGGAAAGGCGCTAAGGGAATGAGCCTGGGAGGCCCCTGGACATGTCTGGACACAGACCCCGCAGCCTGCTCCTGGGCAATCCCCAGAGGCCAGGATGTCTGGGCAGGCTGGCCTGGGGCAGGGCCACTTGCTACCTGCACCCTGGCCTGCTGAGGCTCTGAGCAGAACCAGCCTGTGGCTGGAAGACCTCACCTGCTGCCTCCACTCTTTGAGACAGGCCGGCTGGCCACCTCTGCCTCAGAGGGAGGCCCACCTTTCCAAGCCAAAGGCCTCTGCATGACAAGCCTGGGGAAAAGCGCTGGGGTGTGACTCTCTGCCTGTTGCCCCTGAGGCCTGGGGAGACACAGGGGCTCCACACACCCAGGCCAAGGCAGCCCAGACAGGGCTCTGAGCCTCTGCACTCAGAGAGCCTGGGGAGCCACTGGTCCTGTGGCAGCCCTGAGCAAGGAGCAGAAGGCCGTGGAAGGGGCAGAGCCCAGGGGCACAGTGGGCCACTGCCTCCTTGCTGCCCTGAGGCTCTCCAAGAGGCCTTGGGTCAACCCCTTGCTGGCCTCCTCTGACCAGGCCACGGGGCTGCCCTTGCAGGTGGAGAAGTGCCCTGCCAGTCCCTCCAAGTAGGCTCCTGAGGCCTAGGCACCAGGAAAGAACCACAGAATGAGCCAGGTGCCTGAGAGTCTGTCAGGCAGCTCCTGGGCAAGCCCAACAACAGAGCCTGTGTGTGAAGGGGCGGGGCCGACCAAGGGGCACAGTGGGCCACTTGCTTACCCTGCTGCCCTGAGGCTGCTGGGACCAAGAGGCCTTGGGCATCGACCCCCTTGCTGGCCTCTTTCCTCTGACCAGGCCATCCAGGCTCCAGTCCCTTGCAGTTTGGAGAGAGGCCCTGCCAGGAACCAACCTTCCAAGTAGACCTCAAATCAGGCCTAGGAATCATGGGAAAGGTGCTAAGGAAATGAGACTGGGGAGGCGCCTGGTCATGTCTGCACACACTCCCCGCCACCTGACCATTCGTGAGGCTGCACCTCCGGAGGTCATAAAGGTCTGGTCAAGGCTGGCCTCGGGGAGGGTCGGTGCAGGGACCTGCCACTGGCCTGTGGGGCCTCTGATCAGATACAGCACTGTGCCACAGGAAGACCTCACTGGCAGCCTCAAAAGGCCGGTTGGCAAGCACTCTCCCTGAGGCTGCTGGCCAAGGAGGCCTCATCCTCACCGAGGGAGCCTCTTCCCTCTGCCAGGACTCTGCTCCAAGCCCAGGAGGAAAGTGCTGAGTGGCCTCTCATGGATTTGCCCCTAGGCCTGGGGGACAGCTAGGGCTCCAAACACCCAGGCCAAGGCAGAACCACATGCACATGAGCCTGCCCCTGCACCATCAGAGAGCTCAGGTGAGCCAGAGTCTGTCAGGCAGCTCTGGGCAAGCCCCAGCAGAGCCTGTGTGAAGGGGGCAGCCACCTAGGGGGCAGGGCCACTGCCCCTGCTGCCTGAGGCTGCTGGCAGACCAGAGGCATTGGTGGAAGACCCCCTGCTGGCCTCCCTCTGACCAGGCCTCCAGGCCTCCCAGTCTCTCAGAGTTTGAGAGAGGTGCTCCCAGGCCTCCCCTCAAGCAGGCCTTCTGATGAGGCCCAGGTCAGGGAAAGAGCTTGTGCTGGGAGGCGCCTGGTCAGCCCAGACACCCCCCAGGCGCCCACGTGAGGCTCAAACTCCCAGGCCAGGCAGAACCACGCTCAAGAGCTGTCCTGGGGAGGGTCGTGAGCTTGGACCTGCCCCCTGGCCTGGGGAGCCCAGCAGCAGCGCCTGTGTGCTGGCAGACACCTAGGGGCAGCTGAGGGTTTGCTCACCCTGCTGCCCTGAGGCTGCTTGGCCAAAGAGGCCTTGACATCGACCCCTTGCTGGCCTTTTCCTCTGACCAGGCCATCCGGCTCCAGTCCTTGCAGTGTGGAGAGAGCCCTGCCAGAATCCTCAAAAGTAGGCCTCAAATGAGGCCTAGGAATCATGGGAAAGGCGCTAAGGGAATGAAACTGGGGAGGCTCAGGGCATGTCTGACACACTCCCTCCGCCTGCCCCTTCGTGGGCAGTACCCCAGAGGCCAGGCAGGTCTGATCAAGGCTGGCCTCGGGCAGGGCCCTTGCTGGGACCTGGCCCTGGCCGGTGGGTACTACTCAGCAGAACCAGCATTGTGCCGCTTGAAGACCTCACAAGCAGCCTTCAAAGGCCGCTTGCAAGCAGTCTCACTGGTGGCCACCTCTCCTCACTGAGGGAGGCCCTCTTTCCGGAAGCTGCACTCTTCCCAAGCCTGGGAGAAAAGCGCCTGGGTGTTCTCTCAGGCCTTTGCCCCTGAGCTTGGGGGGACAGCTAGGGGTTCCACTCCAGGCCAAGGCAGAAACACATGCACACGTCTTCTGGCCCTATGCACCATCAGAGATCTGGGTGAGCCAGAGTCTGTCAGGCTGCCCTGGGCAAGCCCAGCAGCAGCGCCTGTGGAGTGAAGGGGCAGGATCACCTAGGGGCACAGTGCGCCTCTTGCTCTTCCTGATGCCCTTAGGCTGCTGGGCCAAAGATGCCTTGGGAAACGACCCCCTTGCTGGCCTCTTCCCTCTGAGCAGGCCGTCCGGGCTCCAGTCCCTTGCAGTGTGGAGAGAGGCCCTGCCAGAAACCTCCCCTGCAAGTAGGCCTCAAATGAGGCCTAGGCACCAGGGAAAAGGTGCTAAAAAAATGAGCCTGGGGAGATGCCTGGGCATGTATGGACACACACCCCACAGCTTGCTCCTTCATGGGGCAGTACCTCCGAGGCCAGGAAGGTCTGGGCAAGGCTGGCCTGGGGCAGGTTCCATGCTGGGACCTGCCCCTGGCCTGTGGGGCCACAGAGCAAATCCAGCACTCTGCCGTTGGAAGACCTCCGTGGCTGGCTCCAAATGCTGGTTTGCAAGCACTCTCCCCGAGGGAGACCCGCGTTTCCGCAAGCCACACACTCTGCTCCCAAGCCCAGGACAATAGCATCGGGTTCCTTCAGGCCTGCCCCTTGGCCATTTGCCTTGGGGACAACTAGGGGATCCACGCACCCAGGAAGAGGCAGAACCACATGAACACGTCTCTTCCTGCCCCTTGCACGGTCAGAGAGCTCGGGTGAGCCAGAGTGTGTCACTCAGCGCCTGTGCAATCCCAGCAGCAGTGCCTGTGTGTGATGGGGCAGGGCTGACCTAGGGGCACTGAAGGCCACTTGCTCACCCTGCTGCCCTGAGGCTGCTTGGCCAAAGAGGCCTTGGACATCGAACCCATTACTGGCCTCTTCCCTCTGATGAGGCCGCCTGGGCTCCAGTCCCTTGCAGTGTGGAGAGAGGCCCTGCCAGAAACCTCCCCTCCAAGTAGGCCTCAAATGAGGCCTAGGCACCAGGGAAAAGGCATAATGGAATGAGCCTGGGGAGGTGCCTGGGCAGGTGGACACCCCGCGCCGCCTGCCTCTTCGTGAGGCAGTATCCCCGGAGGCCAGGAAGGTCTGGTCAAGGCTGGCCTGGGGCAGGGTGCGTGCTGGGACCTGCCACTGCCCTGTGGGGCCTCTGAGCAGAACCAGCACTGTGGCGATGGAAGACCTCCCCGGCAGCCTCCAAAGGCCGCTTTGCAAGCACTCTCGCCGGCAGTCCACCTCTCCCTCACCAAGGTATGACTGCGATTCCCGCAAGCCATGCACTCTGTTCCCAAGCCCAGGAAAAAAGCTCTTGTGTGGTCCCCTCTCAGGGCCTTGCCCCTGAAACTGGGGTCAGCTAGGGGCTCCAAACTCCGAGGCCAAGGCAGAACCACGTGCACACGAGTCTTCCTGTCCTCTGCACCGTCAGAGAGGTTGGGTGAGCCAGAGTCTGTCAGGGAGCTCCTGGGCAAACCAAGCAGCAGCGCCAGTGTGTGAAGGGTCAGGACCGACCTAGGGGTACAGTGGGCCACTTGCTCACCCTGCTGCCCTGAGGCTCCTGGGACAAAGAGGCCTTGGGCATCGACCCCCTAGCTGACCTCTTCCCTCTGACCAGGCCGTCCGGGCTCTAGGCCCTTGCAGTGTGGAGAGAGCCCCTGCCACAAACCTCCCCTCCAAGTAACCCTCAAATGAGGCCTAGGAACCATGGGAAAGGCTCTAAGGGAATAAGACTGGGGAGGCTTCTGGGCATGTCTTGACACACTCCCCGCCACCTGCCCGTTCGTGGGGCCGTTCGTGAGGAATCCAGGAAGGTCTGGTCAAGGCTGGCCTTGGGGAGGGTCCATGCTGGGACCTGCCCCTGGCCGGTGGGTACTCTCAGCAGGATCAACATTGTGCCGCTGGAAGACCTCACCGGCCGCCCCCAAAGGCAGGTTTGCAAGCAGTCTCACCAGCTGGCCGCCTCTCCCTCACCGAGGGAGGCCCGTCTTTCCCGCAAGCCCCGCACTCTGTTCCCAAGCCTGGGAGAAAAGCGCTTCGGTGTGTTCCTCTCTCAGGCATTTGCCCCGGAGCCTGGGGACAGCTAGGTGTTCCACTCACCCAGGCCAAGGCAGAACCACATGCACACGTCTCTTCTGGCCCTCTGCACCATCAGAGACCTCGGGTGAGCCAGAGAATGTCAGGCTGCTCCTGGGCAAGCCCAGCAGGAGCACCTGTGTGTGAATGGGCAGGACCGACCTAGGGGCACAGTGGGCCACTTGCTCTTCCTGCTGCCCTGCGGCTGCTGTGCCAAAGAGGCCTTGGTATTCGACCCCCTTGCTGGCCTCATTCCTCTGACCAGGCCATCCATGCTCCAGACCCTTGAAGTGTGGAGAGAGCCCCTGCCAGAAACCTCCCCTCCAAGTAGGCCTCAAATGAGGCCTAGGCACCAGGGAAAAGGCGCTAATGGAATGAGTCTGTGGAGGCGACTGGGCATGTATGGACACACTCCCTGCAGCCTGCCCCTTCGTGGGGCAGTTCCCCCGGAGGCCAGGAAGGTCTGGACAAGGCTGACCTGGGGCAAGGTCCATGCTGGAACCGGCCCGTGGCCTGTGGGGCTTTTGAGCAGAACCAGGACTCTGCCGCTGGAAGACCTCCCCGGCTGCCTCCAAAGGCCAGTTTGCAAGCACTCTCCCCGAGAGACGCCCGCATTCCCCAGAAGCTGTGCACTCTGCTCCTAAGCCCGGGAGAAAAGCGCTTCGAGGTGGTCCTCTCTCAGGGCCCTTGCCCCTGAGCCTCGAGCCAGCTAGGGGCTCCACACACCCAGCCAAGGCAGAACCACATGCACATGTCTTTTCCTGCCCCCTGTCCCATCAGAGAGCTTGGGTGAGCAGAGTCTTTCAGGCAGCTCCTGGGCAAGCCCAGTAGCAGCGCCTGTGTGTGATGTAGCAGGGCCGACCTAGGGGCACAGTGGGCCACTTGCTCTTCCTGCTGCCCTGAGGCTGTTGGGACAAAGAGGCCTTGGGCATCGACTCCCTTGCTGGCCTCTTCCCTCTGACCAGGCCATCCGTGCTCCAGACCCTTGAAGTGTGGAGAGAGCCCCTGCCAGAAACCTCCCCTCCAAGTAGGCCTCAAATGAGGCCTAGGCACCAGGGAAAAGGCGCTAATTGAAAGAGTCTGTGGAGGCGCCTGGGCATGTATGGACACACACCCCACAGCTTGCTCCTTCATGGGGCAGTAACCCTGGAGGCCAGGAAGGTCTGAGCAAGGCTGGTCTGGAACAGTATCCATTCTGGGACCTGCCTCAGGCCTGTGGGGCCACAGAGCAAATCCAGCACTCTGGCGCTGGAAGACCTCCCCGGCTGCCTCCAAAGGCCAGTTTGCAAGCACTCTACCCGAGGGAGACCCGCATTTCCCGCAAGCCACGCCCTCTGCTCCCAAGCCCAGGACAATAGCGCATCGGCTTCGTCCGGTCTCAGGCCCTTGGCCAATTGCCTTGGGGACAAGTAGGGGATCCACACACCCAGGCAGAGGCAGAACCACATGCACATGTCTCTTCCGGCCCTCTGTTCTGTCAGAGAGCTCGGGTGAGCAAGAGTCTGTCAGGCAGCTCCTGGGCAAGCCCAGCAGGAGCGCCTGTGTGTGAAAGAGCAGGGCTGACCTAGGGGCACAGTTTGTCACTTGCTCACCCTGCTGCCCTGAGGCTGCTGGGACAAAGAGGCCTTGGACATCAACTCACTTGCTGGCCTCTTCACTCTGAACACGCCATCCGGGCTCCAGTCCGTTGCAGTTGGAGAGAGGCCATGCCAGAAACCTCCCCTCCAAGTAGGCCTCAAATGTGGCCTATGAAGCATGGGAAAGGCGCGAATGGAATTAGACTGGGGAGGCGCCTCGGCATGTCTGGACACACTGCCCGCCACCTGCCCCTTTGTGGGGCAGTACCCCCAGAGGCCAGGAATGTCTGGTCAAGGCTGACCTGGTGCAGGGTCCTTGCTGGGACCTGCCCATGGCCTGTGGGGCCTCTGAGCAGAAACAACACTGTTCCGTTGGAAGACATCACCAGCAGCCTCCAAAGGCTGGTTTGCAAGCACTCTCGCAGGCTGGCTGCCTCTCCCTCACCGACGGAGGCCCACGTTTCCCGCAAGCCGCGCACTCTGCTCCCATGCCTGGGAGAAGAGTGCTTGTGTGGTCCCATCTCAGGCCTTTGCCCATGAGCCTGGGAGACAGCTAGGGGCTCCACACACACAGGCCAAGGCAGAACCACATGTACATGTCTCTTCCGGCCCTCTGTTCTGTCAGAGAGCTCGGGTGAGCAAGAGTCTGTCAGGCAGCTCCTGGGCAAGCCCAGCAGGAGTGCCTGTGTGTGAAGGGGCAGGGCTGACCTGGGGGCACAGTTGGTCACTTGCTCACCCTGCTGCTCTGAGGCTGCTGGGACAAAGAGGCCTTGGACATCAACCCACTTGCTGGCCTCTTCACTCTGACCAGGCCGCCCAGACTCCAGTCCGTTGCAGTTGGAGAGAGGCCATGCCAGAAACCTCCCCTCCAAGTAGGCCTCAAATGTGGCCTATGAAGCATGGGAAAGGCGCGAAAGGAATTAGACTGGGGAGGTGCCTGGGCATGTCTGGACACACTCCCCGCCACCTGCCCCTTTGTGGGGCAGTACCCCAGAGGCCAGGAATGTCTGGTCAAGGCTGACCTGGTGCAGGGTCCTTGCTGGGACCTGCCCATGGCCTGTGGGTCCTCTGAGCAGAACCAGCACTGTGCCGCTGGAAGACCTCACCGGCAACCTCCAAAGGCCGGTTTGCAAGCACTCTCGCCGCATGGTTGCCTCTCCCTCACCGAGGGACGCCTGCGTTTCCCGCAAGCCGCGCACTCTGCTCTGAAGCCTGGGAGAAAAGGGCTTCGGGGTGATCCTCTCTCAGGCCATTGCCCCTGAACCTGGGAGAAAGCTAAGGGCTCCACACACACAGGCCAAGGCAGAACCACATGCACATGGCTCTTCCGGCCCTCTGCACCGTCAGAGAGCTCGGGTGAGCCACAGTCTGTTAGGCAGCTCCTGGGCAAGCCCAGCAGCAGCACCTGTGTTTGAAGGGGTAGGGCCGACCTAGGGGCACAGTGGGCTACTTGCTCTCCCTGCTGCCCTGAGGCTACTGGGCCAAAGAGGCCTTGGGCATTGACCCCTTTGTGGGCCTCTTCCCTCTGACCAGGGCATCCAGGCTCCATGCCCTTGCAGTGTGGAGAAGCCCCTGCCAGAAACCTCCACTCCTAGTAGGCCTCAAATGAGGCATACGCAACAGGGAAAAGGCGCTAATGGAATGAGCCTGGGGAGGTGCCTGAGCATCTTGGGACACACGCCCTGCGGCCTGCACCTTCGTGGGGCAGTACCCCCCAGAGCCCAGAAAGGGCTGGGCAAGGCTGGCCTGGGGCAGGGTCCATGCTGGAACCTGCCCGTGGCCTGTGGGGCCTCTGAGCAGAACCAGGACTCTGCCGCTGGTAGACCTCCCCGGCTGCCTCCAAAGGCCGGTTTGCAAGCACCATCCCCGAAGGAGGCCCGCGCTTCCCGCAAGCTGCGCACTCTGCTCCCAAGCCCGGGAGAAAAGCGCTTCGGGGTGGTCCTCGCTCAGGGCCCTTTCCATAGAGCCTGGGGGCCAGCTAGGGACTCCACACTCCCAGGCCAAGGCAGAAGCACATGCACACGAGTCTTCCTGCCCCCTGCACCATCAGAGAGCTCAGGTGAGCCAGAATCTGTCAGGCAGCTCCTGGGCAAGCCCAACAGCAGAGCCTGTGTGTGAAGGGGCAGGGCCGACCTAGGGGCAAAGTGAGCCACTTGCTTACCCTGCTGCCCTGAGGCTGTTGGGACCAAGAGGCCTTGGGCATCGACCCCCTTGCTGGCCTCTTCCCTCTGACCAGGCCTTCTGTGCTCCAGGCCCTTGAAATGTGGAGAGAGCCCGTGCCAGAGACCTCCCCTGCAAGTAGGCCTCAAATGAGGCCTAGGCACCAGGAAAAAGGCATAATGGAATGAGCCTGGGGAGGTGCCTGGGCAGGTCTCGACACTTTCCCCGCCGCCTGCCCCTTCGTGAGGCAGTACCCCCGGAGGCCAGGAATGTCTGGTCAAGGCTGGCCTGGGCAGGGTCCGTGCTGGGACCTGCCCCCGGCCTGTGGGGCCTCTGAGTAGAACCAGCACTGTGGCGATGGAAGACCTCCCTGGCAGCCTCCGAAGGCCGGTTTGCAAGCTCTCTCGCCGGCAGTCCACCTCTCCCTCACCAAGGTATGACTGCGATTCCCGCAAGCCATGCACTCTGTTCCCAAGCCCAGGAAAAAAGCTCTTGTGTGGTCCCCTCTCAGGGCCTTGCCCCTGAAACTGGGGTCAGCTAGGGCTTCCAAACTCCCAGGCCAAGGCAGAACCATGTGCACAGGACTCTTTCTGTCCCCTGCACCATCAGAGAGGTCGGGTGAGCCAGAGTCTGTCAGGGAGCTCCTGGGCAAGCCAAGCAGCAGCGCCAGTGTGTGAAGGGTCAGGACCGACCAAGGGGCACAGTGGGCCACTTGCTCACCCTGCTGCCCTGAGGCTGCTGGGACAAAGAGGCCTTGGGCATCGACCCCCTTGCTGACCTCTTCCCTCTGACCAGGCCGTCCGGGCTCTAGGCCCTTGCAGTGTGGAGAGAGCCCCTGCCACAAACCTCCCCTCCAAGTAGCCCTCAAATGAGGCCTCTGAACCATGGGAAAGGCGCTAAGGGAATGAGACTGGGGAGACTTTTGTGCATGTCTTGACACACTCCCTGCCACCTGCCCCTTCGTGGGTCTGTTCCCGCAGAAGCCAGGAAGGTCTGGTCAAGGCTGGCCTTGGCAGGGTCCATGCTGGGACCTGCCCCTGGCCGGTGGGTACTCTGAGCAGAATCAACATTGTGCCGCTGGAAGACCTCACCGGCCGCCTCCAAAGGCCGGTTTGCATGCAGTCTCACCAGCTGGCCGCCTCTCCTCACTGAGTGAGGCCCGTCTTTCCCACAAGCCGCGCACTCTGTTCCCAAGCCTGGGAGAAAAGCGCTTCGGTGTGTTCCTCTCTCAGGCATTTGCCCCGGAGCCTGGGGACAGCTAGGTGTTCCACTCACCCAGGCCAAGGCAGAACCACATGCACACGTCTCTTCTGGCCCTCTGCACCATCAGAGAGCTCGGGTGAGCCAGATCCTGTCAGGCTGCCCCTGGGCAAGTCCAGCAGCAGCGCCTCTGTGTGAAGGGGCAGGGCCTACCTAGGGGCACAGTGCGCCACTTGCTCTTCCTGCTGCCCTGAGGCTGCTGGGACAAAGAGGCCTTGGGAAACGACCCCCTTGCTGGCCTCTTTCCTCTGACCAGGCCATCTGTCCTCCAGACCCTTGCAGTGTGGAGAGAGCCCCTGCCAGAAACTTCCCCTGCAAGTAGGCCTCAAAAGGCCTAGGCAACAGGGAAAAGGAGCTAATGGAATGAGCCTAGCGAGGCGCCTGGGCATGTTTGGACACACATTCCATAGCCTTCTCCTTCATGGGGCAGTACCCCCAGAGGCCAGGAAGGTCTGGGCATGGCTGGGCTGGAGCAGGGTCCATGCTGGTACCTGCCCCTGGCCTGTGGGGCCACAGAGCAAATCCAGCACTCTGCCACTGGAAGACCTCCCGGCTGCCTCCAAAGGCCGGTTTGCAAGCACTCTCCCCGAGGGAGACCCGCTTTTCCCGCAAGTCACCCACTCTGGTCCCAAGCCCAGGACAGTAGCGCATCGGGTTTGTCCGCTGTCAGGCGCTTGGCCTGGTGCTTGGGGACAACTAGGGGCTCCACACACCCAGGCCAAGGCAGAACCACATGCACACGTATCTTCCTGCCCCTTGCACCATCAGAGAGCTCGGGTGAGCCAGAGTGTGTCAGGCAGCTACTGGGCAAGCCCAGCAGCCACGCCTGTGTGTAACGGGACAGGACCGACCTAGGGGCACAGTTGGCCACTTGCTTCCCCTGCTGCCCTGAGGCTGCTGGGCCAAACAGTCCTTGGGCATCGACTCCCTTGCTGGCCTCTTCCCTCTGACCTGGCCATCAGAGCTCCAGGCCCTTGTAGTGTGGAGAGAGGCCCTGCCAGAAACCTCCCCTCCAATTAGGCCTCAAATGCGGCCTAGGCACCAGGGAAAAGCGCTCACGGAATGAGCTTGGGGAGGTGACTGAGCATGTCTGGACTCGGTTCCCGCAGCCTGCTCCTTCGTGGGGCAGTTCCCCCGTAGGCCAGAAAGGTCTGGACAAGGCTCTCCTGGGGCAGTGTCCATGCTGGATCCTCCCTGTGGCCTGTGGGGCCTCTTAGCAGAACCAGCACTCTGCCGCTGGAAGACCTCCCTGGCTGCCTCCAAAGGCCAGTGTGCAAGCACCCTCCCCGAGGGTGGCCCGCGATTCCCGTAAGCTGCGCACTCTGCTCCCAAGCCCGGGAGAAAAGCACTTCGGGGTGGTGCTATCTCAGGGCCCTTGCCCCAAGCCTCGGTGCCAGCTAGGGGCTCCACACACCCAGCCAAGGAAGAAGCAAATGCACAAGTTTTTTCCTGCCCCCTGGACCGTCAGAGAGCATGGGTGTGCAAGAGTCTGTCAGGCAGCTCCTGGGTAGGCCCAGCAGCAACGCCTGTGTGTGATGGGGCAGGGCCGACCTAGGGGCACTGAGGGTCACTTGCTCACAATGCTGCACTGACGCTTCTGGGACAAAGAGGCCTTGGGCATCGACCCCCTTGCTGGCCTCTTCCCTCTGACCAGGCCGTCCGGGCTCCAGTCCCTTGCAGTTTGGAGTGAGGCCCTGCCAGAAACCTCCCCTCCAAGCAGGCCTCAAATGAGGCCTAGGAACCAAGGGAAAGGCGCTCAGGGAATGAGCCTGGGGAGGCTCCTGGGCATGTCTGGACACACTCCCCACCGCCTGCCCCTTCGTGAGGCAGTACCCCCGGAGGCCAGGAAGGTCTGGCCATGGCTGTCCTGGTTCAGGGTCCATGCTGTTACCTGACCATGGCCTTGGGGCCTTTGAGCAGAACCAGGACTCTGCCGTTGGAAGACCTCACCAGCAGCCTCCAAAGGCCTGTTTGCAAGACCTCTCATCTGCTGGCCACAACTCCGTCACAAAGGTCCACTCTGCCCCTAGGTCGGCTCTGCCCCTTGACACACAGGCAGTCCTGCTCGGGCTGCGGAGTACGTGTCTGACAGACTCTGGCTCAAACAATCCCGCAGAAGGTGCAGGGGGCAGGAACAAATGTATGCATGTGATTCTGCCTCTTCCTGTCAATGTGGATGTCCAAGCTTGACTCCAGGCTCAGGGGCAAGGGCCCAGAGAGAGGACCACCCCGAAGCGCTTTTCTCCCGGGCTTCGGAGCAGAGTGTGCGACTGGCGGGAAAAGCAGGCCCCCCTCGTGCAGGGAGCGGCAGCAGTCTGGCGAGAATGTTTGCAAACCGGCCTTTGGAGGCAGTCGGGGAGGTCTTCCTGCAGGAGAGGGCTGGTTCTCCTCAGAGTCCCCACAGGCCAGGGGAAACACCCAGCAAGTTTCCTGCCCTTGGTCAGCCTTGCCCAGGCCTTCCTGGCCTCTGGGGCTGCTGCCCCATGAAGGGGCAGGCTGCGGGACGTGTGTCTAGACATGCCCGGTCACCTCCCCAGTCTCTTACCCAAAGCGCATTTCCCCTGGTCTAGGCCTCTTTTGAGTCCTACTCGGAGGGGAGGTGCTGGCAGAGGCTGTCTCCACACTGCAAGGGCTTGGAGCTCAGACGGCCTGCTGAGAGGGAAGTGGGGAGCAAGGGGGTGGATGCCCAAGGCCTCTTTAGACCAGCAGCCTCAGGGCAGCTGGGAGAGCAAGAGGCCCACTCTGCCCCTTGGTCGGCTCTGCCCCTTGACACACAGGCTGTGCTGCTGGGGTGCCCGAGGAGCTGCCTGACAGACTCTGGCTCACTCGAGCTCTCAGAAGGTTCAGGGCGCAGTAACAGACATGTGCATGTGGTTCTGCCTCAGCCTGGGAGTGTGGACTTCCATGCTTGACTCCAGGCTCAGGGGCAAGGGCCCAGAGAAAGGACAACCCCGATGTGCTTTTCTCCCGGCTTGGGAGCGGATTGCGCGACTTGCGGGCAAAAGAAGCCTCCCTTGGGGTGGGAGGTGCGGCATCCGGCGAGAATGCTTGCAACCGGCCCTTGGCGGCAGCCGGGGAGGTCCTCATGCGGGAAAGGGGTGGTTCTGCTGAGAGGACCCACAGGCCAGGGGCAGCACCCAGCATGGTCTCTGCCCTTTGCCAGGGTTGCCCAGACCTTCCGGGCCTCCAGGGCTGCTGCCCCATGAAGGGCAGGCTGCGGGGAGTGTGTCCAGACATGCCTGGTCGCCTCCCCAGTCTCTTACCCCCTAGCGCATTTCCCCTGTGCTTGGCCTAATTTAAGGCCTACTCGGAGGGGAGGTGCTGGCATGGGCTGTTTTCACACAGCAAGAGCCTGGAGCTCAGACGGCCTGGTCACAGGGAAGTGCGGAGCAAGTGTGTGGATGCCAAAGGCCTCTTTGGCCCAGCAGCCTCCGGGCAGCTGGGAGAGCAAGAGGCCCACTCTGCCCCTAGATCAGCTCTGCCCCTTGACACACAGGCAGTCCTGCTGCGGCTGCGGAGGACATGTCTGACAGACTCTGGCTCAACCAAGTCCTTGGAAGGTGCAGGGGACAGGAACAAACATATGCATGTGATTCTACCTCTTCCTGGCTATGTGGATGTCCAAGCTTGACTCCAGGCTCAGGGGCAAGGACCCAGAGAAAGGACCACCCTGAAGCACTTTTCTCCCGGGCTTAAGAGCAGAGTGCGCGACTTGCGGGAAAAGCAGGCCTCCCTCGGCAGGGAGCGGCAGCAGTCTGGCGAGAATGCTTGCAAACCTGCCTTTGGAGGCAGTTGGGGAGGTCTTCCTGCGGGAAAGGGCAGGTTCTGCTCAGAGTCCCCACAGGCCATGGGAAGGACCCAGCAAGACCCGTGTCCTTGGCCAGCCTTGCCCAGACCTCCCTGGCCTCTGGGGCTGCTGCCCCTTGAAGGGGCAGGCTGCGGGGTGTGTGTCTAGACATACCTGGTCGCCTCCCCAGTCTCTCATCCCCTAGCATATTTCCCCTGGCCTAGGCCTCTTTTGAAACCAACTCGGAGGGGAGGTGCTGGCAGAGGCTGTCTCCACACTGCAAGTGCTTGGAGCTCAGACGGCCTGGTGAGAGGGAAGTGGGGAGCAACGGGTTGGATGCCCAAAGCCTTTTTCTCCAGCAGCTTCATGGCAGCAATGAGAGCAATAGGCCCACTGAGCCACTAGGTCACAAGCGCAGATGAGCCTGTGTTTCGCCTGGGTATGTCTGGCCACAATCCCCGCAGCCTGCCCCTTCGCGGGGCAGTTTGCCCGGAGGCCAGGAAAGTCTCCGAAAGGCTGGCCTGGTGCAGGGACCATGCTGGTACCTGATCCTTGCTTGTGGGGCCTCTGAGCAGAACCGGCATTCTGTCGCTGGAAGACCTCCCCGCCTGCTTCCAAAGGCCTGGTTGCAAGCACTCGTCGGCTGGCTACTGCTCCTCCCCAAGGGAGGTCCGCTGCTTCTCAAGCCAGGCACTCTGATCCCAAGCCCAGGAGAAAAACACTTGCAGGATCCTCTCAGGGCCCTTGCCCCTGAGCCTAGTGGCCAACTAGGGGCTCCACACTCCCAGGTCAAGGCAGAACCACATGCACCTGTCCTGTTCCTGCCCCTTGCACCGGCCAGAGAGCTCGGATGAGCCAGAGTCTTTCAGGCAGCTCCTGGGCAAGCCCACCATCACCCCCTGTGTTTGAAGAGGCAGTTCCTACCTAGGGACACAGTGGGCCTCTTTCTCTCCCTGCTGAGCTGAGGCTGCTGGGCCAAAGAGGCTTTGGGCATCGACCCCCTTGCTGGCCTCTTCCCTCTGACCAGGCCGTCCGGGCTCCAGGCCCTTGCAGTGTGGAGAGAGCCCCTGCCAGAAACCTCCCCTCCAAGTAGGCCTCAAATGAGGCCTATGCTCCAGGGGAAAGGCGCTAAGGGAATGAGCCTGGGGAGGCGCCTGGGCATGTCTGGACACACTCCCCACAGCCTGCCCCTTCGTGGGGCTGTACCCCCGGAGGCCAGGAAAGTCTGGTCAAGGCTGGCCTGGGGCAGGGTCCATGCTGTGACCTGCCCCTGGCCTGTGGGTCCTCTGAGCAGAACCGGCCCTCTGCCGCTGGAAGACCTCCCCGGCTGCCTCCAAAGGCTGGTTTGCAAGCCGGCAGGCCACCGCTCCCTCCCCGAGGGAGGCCCGCGTTATCTGCAAGCCTCGCACTCTGCCTCCAAGCATGGGAGAAAAGTGCTTCGCAGTGGTCCTCTCTCAGGGCCCTTGCCCTTGAGCCTGGGGGCCAGCTAGGGGCTCCACACTCCCAGGCTAAGAACAGAACCACATGCACACGTCTGTTCCTTCCCCCTACACCGTCAGAGAGCTCGGGTGAGCCAGAGTCTGTCAGGCAGCTCCTGGGCAAGCCCAGCTGCACCGGCTGTGTGGGAAGGGGCAGGGCCAACCTAGGGGAACAGTGGGCCTCTTGCTCTCACTGCTGCCCTGAGGCTGCTGGACCAAAGAGGCCTTGGGCATCGACCCCCTTGCTGGCCCCTTCCCTCTGACCAGGCTGTTCGGGCTCCAGGCCCTTGCAATGTGAAGACAGCCCCTGTTCATTCATATGTAACTCCTGTGAGTTAATTTATGAAATGAGATTTTGGTCCTAAGCACATTTCTTAGAAGTAAATAAGAAATTTAGGTAAAGATTATGAAAGTTTGTTTGAAGCTACGACTGTACTTCCTCATCTATCAATTTTAGTAGCTGTTTTTCAAACACCATTGTTTGAAGGGAGCTTTGTTTTTCTCAGCTCCATCTCCCATCTGCTACATTTATTAACAAAGCCATAATCTGGGATTTATGATATTAGTTGCTGTCGAAATTAATGTAATGCTATGCTCTCAATGTTTTACTGAGACAGCATGGATCAGTAAAAGGGTTTGAAACATAAACTATAGTAAGCATTTGAGAAAAGTGAAACATTCAATGAATGGAATCAATTTTAGAATTAATATGTGCTCACCTTTGTACTCACATACTGTTTGGTTGCAGGTACAATTTAAAGGATTAGGTTAAAAAGGAAACAACCTATTACTTGGGAAATGAAATTGCCAACAAAAGAAAAGATGAAGCTATTGTATTTTAAAGTGGCCTCCAATCTATGTCCCAGGATAAAATGTTTTGACAAAGATAATTAATCTCTCTTCTGCCTCAGAATACTAGATTATTAACACTTGTTTGTGTGTGTGTGTGTGTGTGTGTGTTAGTTTAGTATTCAGCACTAAAGGAAATAAACTACCAAATCATTAAAAGAGGGGAGGGTGAACTAGTATAGGAGGAAAGACAGAGTCCTGTTATAGAAGACTTTTCTTGCTTTAATAGTTTTCTTAAAGCCTTTTATTCCTGCAACTAGAGTGAAAGGAAGCAACGCCTCTCTTCCTTGGCATCATTCCCTTAGCCTGCCTTCCCATTCCCTCTAGTTCAAGTCGAACAAGACTGGACCTGAGCCTTCCTCCAAGCTTCTTGCCTCACGAATTTACTAAACCCTGGAAAGCAGTGAGTAGTTTACAACATTCATGTCGAATAACAATAACAAAAAAGGAAAGTCTACTCTTCTCTTGTCCTATAAGCAAAAATAGATGGTAGACATAAATGTATTATACAACTTATAAACTATAAAACTTCTAGAAGAATTCATAGGAAAACCATTTTGTGACCTTGAGTGAGGCAAGCTTTTTTATTTTTTAAATTAATTTATTTATTTTAATTGGAGGCTAATTACTTTACATTATTGTGGTGGTTTTGCCATACATTGACATGAATCAGCCTTGGGTGTACATGTGTCCCCCATCCTGAACTCCCCTCACACCTCCCTCCCCATCCCTCAGGGTCATCCCAGGGCACCAGCACTGAGCACCTTGTCTCATGCATTCATTGAACCTGGACTGGCGATCTGTTTCACGCTTGATAATATACATGTTTCAATGCTATTCTCAAATCA
>JAGTXV010000455.1:699116-719798 GCA_020226045.1 Muntiacus reevesi
CATGTCTGGACACATTCTCCGCCTGCCCCTTCGTGGGGCAGTACTCCCAGAGGCCAGGCAGGTCTGATCAAGGCTGGCCTGGGGCAGGGCCCTTGCTGGGACCTGGCCCTGGCCGGTGGGTACTCTCAGCAGAACCAGCATTGTGCCGCTTGAAGACCTCACAAGCAGCCTTCAAAGGCCGCTTTGCAAGCAGTCTCACCGGGTGGCCACCTCTCCCTCACTGAGGGAGGCCCCTCTTTTCCGGAAGCCGCGCACTCTCTTCCCAAGCCTGGGAGAAAAGCGCTTCGGGGTGTTCCTCTCTCAGGCCTTTGCCCCGGAGCTTGGGGGACAGCTAGGGGTTCCACTCACCCAGGCCAAGGCAGAAACACATGCACACGTCACTTCTGGCCCTATGCACCATCAGAGATCTCGGGTGAGCCAGAGTCTGTCAGGCTGCCCCTGGGCAAGCCCAGCAGCAGCGCCTGTGAGTGAAGGGGCAGGACCGACCTAGGGGCACAGTGCGCCTCTTGCTCTTCCTGATGCCCTTAGGCTGCTGGGCCAAAGATGCCTTGGGAAACGACCCCCTTGCTGGCCTCTTTCGTCTGACCAGGCCATCCGTCCTCCAGACCCTTGAAGTGTGGAGAGACCCTGTGCCAGAAACCTCCCCTGCAAGTAGGCCTCAAATGAGGCCTAGGCACCAGGGAAAATGTGCTAATAAAATGAGCCTGGGGAGGCGCCTGGGCATGTATGGACACACCCCCCACAGCCTGCTACTTCATGGGGCAGTACCTCCGGAGGCCAGGAAGGTCTGGGCAAGTCTGGTCTGGAGCAGTATCCATGCTGGGACCTGCACCAGGCCTGTGGGGCCACAGAGCAAATCCAGCACTCTGGCGCTGGAAGACCCCCCGGCTGCGTCCAAAGGCCAGTTTGCAAGCACTCTACCCGAGGGAGACCCGCATTTCCTGCAAGCCACGCACTCTGCTCCCAAGGCCACGACAATTGCGCATCGGGTTCGTCCGCTCTCAGGCCCTTGGCCATTTGCCTTGGGGACAAGTAGGGGATCCACACACCCAGGAAGAGGCAGAACCACATGAACACGTCTCTTCCTGCCCCTTGCACCGTCAGAGAGCTGGGTGAGCCAGAGTCTGTCAGCTGCTGGGCAAGCCCAGCAGCAGCGCCTGTGTGTGATGGGGCAGGGCCCACCTAGGGGCACTGAGGGCCAGTTGCTCACCCTGCTGCCCTGAGGCTGCTGGGCCAAGGAGGCCTTGGCCATCGACTCCCTTGCTGGCCTCTTCCCTCTGACCAGGCCTTCTGGGCTCCAGGCCCTTGCAATGTGGAGAGAGCCCCTGCCAGAAACCTCCCCTCCAAGTAGGCCTCAAATGAGGCCTAGGCACCAGGGAAAAGGCATAATGGAATGAGCCTGGGGAGGTGACTGGGCATGTCTCGCCACTGTCCCCGCAGCCTGCCCCTTCGTGAGGCAGTACCCCCGGAGGCCAGGAAGGTCTGGTCAAGGCTGGCCTGGGGCAGGGTCCGTGCTGGGACATGCCCCTGGCCTGTGAGGCCTCTGAGCAGAACCAGGACTGTGGCGATGGACGACCTCCCCGGCAGCCTCCAAAGGACGGTTTTCAAGCACTCTCGCTGGCAGACCACATGTCCCTCACCGAGGGGTGACTGCGATTCCCGCAAGCCATGCACTCTGTCCCCAAGCCCAGGAAAAAAGCTCTTGTGTGGTCCCCTCTCAGGGCCTTGCCCCTGAAACTGGGGTCAGCTAGGGGCTCCACACACCCAGGCCAATGCAGAACCACGTGCACACGAGTCTTCCTGCCCTCTGCACCGTCAGAGAGGTTGGGTGAGCCAGAGTCTGTCAGGGAGCTCCTGGGCAAACCAAGCAGCAGCGCCAGTGTGTGAAGGGTCAGGACCGACCTAGGGGCACAGTGGGCCACTTGCTCACCCTGCTGCCCTGAGGCTCCTGGGACAAAGAGGCCTTGGGCATCGACCCCCTAGCTGGCCTCTTCCCTCTGACCAGGCCGTCCGGGCTCTAGGCCCTTGCAGTGTGGAGAGAGCCCCTGCCACAAACCTCCCCTCCAAGTAGCCCTCAAATGAGGCCTAGGAACCATGGGAAAGGCGCTAAGGGAATAAGACTGGGGAGGCTTCTGGGCATGTCTTGACACACTCCCCGCCACCTGCCCGTTCGTGCGGCAGTTCCCGTGGAAGCCAGGAAGGTCTGGTCAAGGCTGGCCTTGGGCAGGGTCCATGCTGGGACCTGCCCCTGGCCGGTGGGTACTCTGAGCAGAATCAACATTGTGCCACTGGAAGACCTCACAGGCCGCCCCCAAAGGCAGGTTTGCAAGCAGTCTCACCAGCTGGCCGCCTCTCCCTCACTGAGGGAGGCCCGTCTTTCCCGCAAGCCACGCACTCTGTTCCCAAGTCTGGGAGAAAAGCGCTTCGGTGTGTTCCTCTCTCAGGCATTTGCCCCGGAGCCTGGGGACAGCTAGGTGTTCCACTCACCCAGGCCAAGGCAGAACCACATGCACACGTCT
This sequence comes from Muntiacus reevesi, assembly GCA_020226045.1. Classification (NCBI taxonomy): domain Eukaryota; kingdom Metazoa; phylum Chordata; class Mammalia; order Artiodactyla; family Cervidae; genus Muntiacus; species Muntiacus reevesi. The sequence goes on from JAGTXV010000455.1 coordinate 701,636, forward strand.
CTTCTGGCCCTCTGCACCATCAGAGACCTCGGGTGAGCCAGAGAATGTCAGGCTGCTCCTGGGCAAGCCCAGCAGGAGCACCTGTGTGTGAATGGGCAGGACCGACCTAGGGGCACAGTGGGCCACTTGCTCTTCCTGCTGACTGCTGTGCCAAGAGGCCTTGGTATTCGACCCCTTGCTTGCCTCTTTCCTATGACCAGGCCATCCATGTTAGAGACCCTTGAAGTGTGGAAGGCCTGCAAGCCTCCCCTCCAAGTGGGCCTCAAATGAGGCCCTGGCACCAGGGAAAAGGCGCTAATGGAATGAGTCTGTGGGCAACTGGGCATGTGGACACACTCCTGCAGCCTGCCCCTTCGTGGGCAGTTCCCCAGAGGAAGGTCTGGACAAGGCTGACCTGGGCGGGGTCCATGCTGGAGCCGGCCCCGTGGCCTGTGGGGCACAGGCAGAACCAGGACTCTGCCGCTGGAAGACCTCCCCGGCTGCCTCCAAAGGCCAGTTTGCAAGCACTCTCCCCGAGAGACGCCCGCATTCCCCAGAAGCTGTGCACTCTGCTCCTAAGCCCGGGAGAAAAGCGCTTCGAGGTGGTCCTCTCTCAGGGCCATTGCCCCTGAGCCTGGAGCCAGCTAAGGGCTCCACACACCCAGCCAAGGCAGAACCACATGCACATGTCTTTTCCTGCCCCCTGCACCGTCAGAGAGCTTGGGTGAGCAGAGTCTTTCAGGCAGCTCCTGGGCAAGCCCAGTAGCAGCGCCTGTGTGTGATGTGGCAGGGCCGACCTAGGGGCACAGTGGGCCACTTGCTCTTCCTGCTGCCCTGAGGCTGTTGGGACAAAGAGGCCTTGGGCATCGACTCCCTTGCTGGCCTCATCCCTCTGACCAGGCCATCCGTCCTCCAGACCCTTGCAGTGTGGAGAGAGCCCCTGCCAGAAACCTCCCCTCCAAGTAGGCCTCAAATGAGGCCTAGGCACCAGGGAAAAGGCGCTAATTGAAAGAGTCTGTGGAGGCGCCTGGGCATGTATGGACACACACCCCACAGCTTGCTCCTTCATGGGGCAGTAACCCCGGAGGCCAGGAAGGTCTGAGCAAGGCTGGTCTGGAGCAGTATCCATTCTGGGACCTGCCTCAGGCCTGTGGGGCCACAGAGCAAATCCAGCACTCTGGCGCTGGAAGACCTCCCCGGCTGCGTCCAAAGGCCAGTTTGCAAGCACTCTACCCGAGGGAGACCCGCATTTCCCGCAAGCCACGCCCTCTGCTCCTAAGCCCAGGACAATAGCGCATCGGGTTCATCCGGTCTCAGGCCCTTGGCCAATTGCCTTGGGGACAAGTAGGGGATCCACACACCCAGGCAGAGGCAGAACCACATGCACATGTCTCTTCCGGCCCTCTATACCGTCAGAGAGCTCGGGTGAGCAAGAGTCTGTCAGGCAGCTCCTGGGCAAGCCCAGCAGGAGCGCCTGTGTGTGAAAGGGCAGGGCTGACCTAGGGGCACAGTTTGTCACTTGCTCACCCTGCTGCCCTGAGGCTGCTGGGACAAAGAGGCCTTGGACATCAACTCACTTGCTGGCCTCTTCACTCTGAACACGCCATCCGGGCTCCAGTCCGTTGCAGTTGGAGAGAGGCCATGCCAGAAACCTCCCCTCCAAGTAGGCCTCAAATGTGGCCTATGAAGCATGGGAAAGGCGCGAATGGAATTAGACTGGGGAGGCGCCTCGGCATGTCTGGACACACTGCCCGCCACCTGCCCCTTTGTGGGGCAGTACCCCAGAGGCCAGGAATGTCTGGTCAAGGCTGACCTGGTGCAGGGTCCTTGCTGGGACCTGCCCATGGCCTGTGGGTCCTCTGAGCAGAACCAGCACTGTGCCGCTGGAAGACCTCACCGGCAACCTCCAACAGCTGGTTTGCAAGCACTCTCGCCGCATGGTTGCCTCTCCCTCACCGAGGGACGCCTGCGTTTCCCGCAAGAAGCGCACTCTGCTCCGAAGCCTGGGAGAAAAGCGCTTCAGGGTGATCCTCCCTCAGGTCATTGCCCCTGAACCTGGGAGAAAGCTAGCCCCTAGAAATCTAGGGGCTCCACACACCCAGGCCAAGGCAGAACCACATGCACACGGCTCTTCTGGCCCTCTGCACCGTCAGAGAGCTCGGGTGAGCCACAGTCTGTTAGGCAGCTCCTGGGCAAGCCCAGCAGCAGCGCCTGTGTTTGAAGGGTCAGGGCCGACCTAGGGGCACAGTGGGCCACTTGCTCTCCCTGCTGCCCTGAGGCTCCTGGGTCAAAGAGGCCTTGGGCATTGACCCCCAAAGGGCCAATGGTTAGCGGGCCTCTTCCCTCTGACCAAGCCGTCCGGGCTCCAGGCCCTTGCAGTGTGGATAGAGCCCTTGCCAGAAACCTCCACTCCTAGTAGGACTCAAATGAGGCATAGGCACCAGGGAAAAGGTGCTAATGGAATGAGCCTGGGGAGGTCCCTGAGCATGTCTCGACACGCGCCCTGCCGCCTGCACCTTCGTGGGACAGTACGCCCCAGAGGCCAGGAAGGTCTAGGCAAGGCTGGCCTGGGGCAGGGCACATGCTGGAACCTGCCCGTGGCCTGTGGGGCCTCTGACCAGAGCCAGGACTCTGCTGCTGGAAGACCTCCCCGGCTGCCTCCAAAGGCTGGTTTGCAAGCACCCTTCCCAAAGGAGGCCCGCACTTCCCGCAAGCTGGGCACTCTGCTCCCAAGCCCGGGAGAAAAGCGCTTCAGGGTGGTCCTCTCTCAGGGCCCTTTCCATTGAGCCTGGGGGCCAGCTAGGGGCTCCACACTCCCAGGCCAAGGCAGAACCAAATGCACACGAGTCTTCCTGCCCCCTGCACTATCAGAGAGCTCAGGTGAGCCAGAGTCTGTCAGGCAGCTCCTGGACAAGCCCAACAGCAGAGCCTGTGTGTGAAGGGGCAGGGCCGACCTAGGGGCACAGTGGGCCACTTGCTTACCCTGCTGCCCTGAGGCTGCTGGGACCAAGAGGCCTTGGGCATCGACCCCCTTCCTGGCCTCTTTCCTCTGACCAGGCCATCCGTCCTCCAGACACTTGCAGTGTGGAGAGAGCCCGTGCCAGAAACCTCCCCTGCAAGTAGGCCTCAAATGAGACCTAGGCACCAGGGAAAAGGCGCTAATAAAATGAGCCTGGGGAGGCGCCTGGGCATGTATGGACACACACCCCACAGCCTGCTCCTTCATGGGGCAGTACCCCCCAGAGGCCAGGAAGGTCTGGGCCAATCTGGTCTGGAGCAGGATACATGCTGGGACCTGCCCCAGGCCTGTGGGGCCACAGAGCAATTCCAGCACTCTGGCACTGGAAGACCTCCCCGGCTGCCTCCAAAGGCCAGTTTGCAATCACACTATCCGAGGGAGACCCGCATTTCCCGCAAGCCACGCACTCTGCTCCCAAGCCAACGACAATAGCGCATCGGGTTCATCTGCTCTCAGGTTCTTGGCCAATTGCCTTGGGGACGACTGGGGATCCACACACCCAGGCCGAGGCAGAACCACATGAACACGTCTCTTCCTGCCCCTTGCACCGTCAGAGAGCTCAGGTGAGCCAGAGTGTGTCAGTCAGCGCCTGGGCAAGCCCAGCAACAGCGCCTGTGTGTGATGGGGCAGGGCCGACCTGGGGGAACTGGCGTGATTGCTCACCCTGCTGCCCTGAGGCTGCTTGGCCAAAGAGGCCTTGGACATCGACCCCATTGCTGGCCTCTTCCCTCTGACGAGCCTGTCCGGGCTCCAGTCCCTTGCAGTGTGGAGAGAGGCCCTGCCAGAATCCTCCCCTCCAAGTAGGCCTCAAATGAGGCCTAGGTATCATGGGAAAGGTGCTCAGGGAATGAGACTGGGGAGGCGCCTGGGCATGTCTGGAGACACTCCCTGCAGCCTGCCTCTTCGTGGGGCAGTACACCCAGAGGCCAGGCAGGTCTCGTCAAGGCCGTTCTGGGGCAGGGTCCTTGCTGGGGCCTGCCCCTGTCCTGTGGGGCCTCTGAGCAGAAACAACACTGTGCCGTTGGAAGACGTCACCAGCAGCCTCCAAAGGCTGGTTTGCAAGCACTCTCGCAGGCTGGCCGCCTCTCCCTCACCGACGGCGGCCCACGTTTCCCGCAAGCCGCGCACTCTGCTCCCATGCCTGGGAGAAAAGCGCTTATGTGGTCCCATCTCAGGCCTTTGCCCATGAGCCTGGGAAACAGCTAGGGGCTCCACACACACAGGCCAAGGCAGAACCACATGCACACGTCTCTTCCGGCCCTCTGTTCCGTCAGAGAGCTCGGAATGAGCAAGAGTCTGTCAGGCAGCTCCTGGGCAAGCCCAGCAGGAGTGCCTGTGTGTGAAGGGGCAGGGCTGACCTAGGGGCACAGTTTGTCACTTGCTCACCCTGCTGCCCTGAGGCTGCTGGGACAAAGAAGCCTTGGACATCAACCCACTTGCTGGCCTCTTCACTCTGACCAGGCCACCCAGACTCCAGTCCGTTGCAGTTGGAGAGAGGCCATGCCAGAAACCTCCCCTCCAAGTAGGCCTCAAATGTGGCCTATGAAGCATGGGAAAGGCATGAAAGGAATTAGACTGGGGAGGTGCCTGGGCATGTCTGGACACACTCTCCGCCACCTGCCCATTTGTGGGGCAGTACCCCCAGAGGCCAGGAATGTCTGGTCAAGTCTGACCTGGTGCAGGGTCCTTGCTGGGACCTGCCCATGGCCTGTGGGTCCTCTGAGCAGAACCAGCACTGTGCCGCTGGAAGACCTCACCGGCAACCTCCAAAGGCCGGTTTGCAAACACTCTCGCCGCATGGTTGCCTCTCCCTCACCAAGGGACGCCTGCGTTTCCCGCAAGCCGCGCACTCTGCTCCGAAGCCTGGGAGAAAACTGCTTCAGGGTGATCCACTCTCAGGCCATTGCCCCTGAACCTGGGAGACAGCCAGGGGCTCCACACACCCAGGCCAAGGCAGAACCACATGCACATGGCTCTTCCTGCCCTCTGTCCCGACAGAGAGCTCGGGTGAGCCACAGTCTTTTAGGCAGCTCCTAGGCAAGCCCAGCAGCAGCGCCTGTGTGTGAAGGGGCAGGGCCGACCTAGGGGCAAAGTGGGCCACTTGCTTACCCTGCTGCCCTGAGGCTGTTGGGACCAAGAGGCCTTGGGCATCGACCCCCTTGCTGGCCTCTTCCCTCTGACCAGGCCTTCTGTGCTCCAGGCCCTTGAAATGTGGAGAGAGCCCCTGCCAGAAACCTCCCCTGCAAGTAGGCCTCAAATGAGGCCTAGGCACCAGGAAAAAGGCATAATGGAATGAGCCTGGGGAGGTGCCTGGGCATGTCTCGACACTGTCCCCGCCACCTGCCCCTTCGTGAGGCAGTACCCCCGGAGGCCAGGAATGTCTGGTCAAGGCTGGCCTGGGCAGGGTCCGTGCTGGGACCTGCCCCTGGCCTGTGGGTCCTCTGAGTAGAACCAGCACTGTGGCGATGGAAGACCTCCCCGGCAACCTCCAAAGGCCGGTTTGCAAGCTCTCTCGCCGGCAGTCCACCTCTCCCTCACCGAGGGATGACTGCGATTTCCGCAAGCCATGCACTCTGTTCCCAAGCCCAGGAAAAAAGCTCTTGTGTGGTCCCCTCTCAGGGCCTTGCCCCTGAAACTGGGGTCAGCTAGGGGTTCCAAACTCCCAGGCCAAGGCAGAACCATGTGCACAGGAGTCTTTCTGTCCCCTGCACCATCAGAGAGGTCGGGTGAGCCAGAGTCTGTCAGGGAGATCCTGGGCAAGCCAAGCAGCAGCGCCAGTGTGTGAAGGGTCAGGACCGACCAAGGGGCACAGTGGGCCACTTGCTCACCCTGCTGCCCTGAGGCTGCTGGGACAAAGAGGCCTTGAGCATCGACCCCCTTGCTGGCCTCTTCCCTCTGACCAGGCCGTCCGGGCTCTAGGCCCTTGCAGTGTGGAGAGAGCCCCTGCCGCAAACCTCCCCTCCAAGTAGCCCTCAAATGAGGCCTTTGAACCATGGGAAAGGCGCTAAGGGAATGAGACTGGGGAGGCTTTTGTGCATGTCTTGACACACTCCCTGCCACCTGCCCCTTCGTGGGTCTGTTCCCGCGGAAGCCAGGAAGGTCTGGTCAAGGCTGGCCTTGGCAGGGTCCATGCTGGGACCTGCCCCTGGCCGGTGGGTACTCTGAGCAGAATCAACATTGTGCCGCTGGAAGACCTCACCGGCCGCCTCCAAAGGCCGGTTTGCATGCAGTCTCACCAGCTGGCCGCCTCTCCTCACTGAGTGAGGCCCGTCTTTCCCACAAGCCGCGCACTCTGTTCCCAAGCCTGGGAGAAAAGCGCTTCGGTGTGTTCCTCTCTCAGGCATTTGCCCCGGAGCCTGGGGACAGCTAGGTGTTCCACTCACCCAGGCCAAGGCAGAACCACATGCACACGTCTCTTCTGGCCCTCTGCACCATCAGAGAGCTCGGGTGAGCCAGATCCTGTCAGGCTGCCCCTGGGCAAGTCCAGCAGCAGCGCCTCTGTGTGAAGGGGCAGGGCCTACCTAGGGGCACAGTGCGCCACTTGCTCTTCCTGCTGCCCTGAGGCTGCTGGGACAAAGAGGCCTTGGGAAACGACCCCCTTGCTGGCCTCTTTCCTCTGACCAGGCCATCTGTCCTCCAGACCCTTGCAGTGTGGAGAGAGCCCCTGCCAGAAACTTCCCCTGCAGTAGGCCTCAAAAGGCCTAGGCAACAGGGAAAAGGAGCTAATGGAATGAGCCTAGCGAGGCGCCTGGGCATGTTTGGACACACATTCCACAGCCTGCTCCTTCATGGGGCAGTACCCCCAGAGGCCAGGAAGGTCTGAGCATGGCTTGGCTGGAGCAGAGTCCATGCTGGTACCTGCCCCTGGCCTGTGGGGCCACAGAGCAAATCCAGCACTCTGCCACTGGAAGACCTCCCGGCTGCCTCGTATGGACGGTTTGCACGCACTCTCCCCGAGGGAGACCGCTTTCCATAAGTCACCCACTCTGGTCCCAAGCCCAGGACAGTAGCGCGCATCGGGTTTGTCCGCTGTCAGGCAACAGCCTGGTGCTTGGGGACAACTAGGGGCTCCACACACCCAGGCCAAGGGAGAACCACATGCACACATATCTTCCTGCCCCTTGCACCGTCAGAGAGCTCAGGTGAGCCAGAGTGTGTCAGGCAGCTACTGGGCAAGCCCAGCAGCCGCGCCTGTGTGTGACGGGACAGGACCGACCTAGGGGCACAGTTGGCCACTTGCTTCCCCTGCTGCCCTGAGGCTGCTAGGCCAAACAGGCCTTGGGCATCGACCCCCTTGCTGGCCTCTTCCCTCTGACCAGGCTGTACGGGCTCCAGGCCCTTGTAGTGTGGAGAGAGGCGCTGCCAGAAACCTCCCCTCCAAGTAGGCCTCAAATGCGGCCTGGGCACCAGGGGAAAAGCGCTCAAGGAATGAGCCTGGAGAGGTGACTGAGCATGTCTTGACACACTTCCTGCAGCCTGCCGCTTCATGGGGCAGTTCCCCCGGAGGCCAGGAAAGTCTGGACAAGGCTCTACTGGGGCAGTGCCAATGCTGGAACCTCCGTGTGGCCTGTGGGGCCTCTGAGCAGAACCAGCACTCTGCCACAGGAAGAACTCCCCAGCTGCCTCCAAAGGCCAGTTTGCAAGCACCCTCCCCGAGGGTGGCCCACGATTCCCGTAAGCTGCGCTCTCTGCTCCCAAGCCCTGCAGAAAAGCGCTCAGGGTGGTGTTTTCTCAGGGCCCTTGCCCCAAACCTGGGGGCCAGCTAGGGTCTCCACACACCCAGCTAAGGCCGAACCATATGCACACGTCTTTTCCTGCCCTCTGCACTGTCAGAGAGCTTGGGTGAGCAAGAGTCTGTCAGGCAGCACCTGGGGAAGGCCAGCAGCACCACTTGTGTTTGATGGTGCAGGGCCGACCTTGGGTCACTGAGGGCCACTTGCTCACCCTGCTGCCTTGAGGCTTCTGGGACAAACAGGCCTTGGGTATCGAACCCCTTGCTGGCCTCTTCCCTCTGACCAGGCCGTCCGGGCTCCAGTCCCTTGCAGTTTGGAGTGAGGCCCTGCCAGAAACCTCCCCTCCAAGCAGGCCTCAAATGAGGCCTAGGAACCATGGGAAAGGCGCTCAGGGAATGAGCCTGGGGAGGTGCCTGGGCATGTCTGGACACACTCCCCACCGCCTGCCCCTTCGTGAGGCAGTACCCCCGGAGGCCAGGAAGGTCTGGTCATGGCTGTCCTGGTTCAGGGTCCATGCTGTAACCTGACCATGGCCTTGGGGCCTTTGAGCAGAACCAGGACTCTGCCGTTGGAAGACCTCACCAGCAGCCTCCAAAGGCCTGTTTGCAAGACCTCTCATCTGCTGGCCACAACTCCGTCACAAAGGTCCACTCTGCCCCTAGGTCGGCTCTGCCCCTTGACACACAGGCAGTCCTGCTCGGGCTGCGGAGTACGTGTCTGACAGACTCTGGCTCAAACAATCCCGCGGAAGGTGCAGGGGGCAGGAACAAATGTATGCATGTGATTCTGCCTCTTCCTGTCAATGTGGATGTCCAAGCTTGACTCCAGGCTCAGGGGCAAGGGCCCAGAGAGAGGACCACCCCGAAGCGCTTTTCTCCCGGGCTTCGGAGCAGAGTGTGCGACTGGCGGGAAAAGCAGGCCCCCCTCGTGCAGGGAGCGGCAGCAGTCTGGCGAGAATGTTTGCAAACCGGCCTTTGGAGGCCGTCGGGGAGGTCTTCCTGCGGGAGAGGGCTGGTTCTCCTCAGAGTCCCCACAGGCCAGGGGAAACACCCAGCAAGTTTCCTGCCCTTGGTCAGCCTTGCCCAGGCCTTCCTGGCCTCCAGGGCTGCTCCCCCATGAAGGGGCAGGCTGCGGGATGTGTGTCTAGACATGCCCGGTCATCTCCCTAGTCTCTTACCCAAAGCGCATTTCCCCTGGATCTAGGCCTCTTTTGAGTCCTACTCGGAGGGGAGGTGCTGGCAGAGGCTGTCTCCACACTGCAGGCGCTGGGAGCTCAGGCGGCCTGCTGAGGAGGAAGTGGGAGCAGGGGTGGATGCCAAGGCCTCTTTAGACCAGCAGCCTCAGGCCAGCTGTGCGAGCAAGAGGCCCACTCTGCCCCTTGGTCGACTCTTCCCCTTGACACACAGGTGGTGCTGCTGGGGTGGCCAAGGAGCTGCATGACAGACTCTGGCTTGCTCCAGCTCTCGGAAGGTCCAGGGTGCAAGAACAGACATTTGCATGTAGTTCTGCTTCGGTCTGGAGTGTGGACCTCCAAGCTTGACTCCAGGCTCAGGGGCAAGGGCCCAGAGAAAGGACCACCCCGAAGCGCTTTTCTCCCGGGCTTGGGAGTGGATTCTTGTGACTTTATGGCAAAACAAGCCTCCCTTGGGGTGGGAGGTGCGGCATCCGGCGAGAATGCTTGCAACCGGCCCTTGGAGGCAGCCGGGGAGGTCCTCATGCGGGAAAGGGGTGGTTCTGCTGAGAGGACCCACAGGCCAGGGGCAGCACCCAGCATGGTCTCTGCCCTTTGCCAGGATTGCCCAGACCTTCCGGGCCTCCAGGGCTGCTGCCCCATGAAGGGCAGGCTGCGGGGAGTGTGTCCAGACATGCCTGGTCGCCTCCCCAGTCTCTCATCCCCTAGCATATTTCCCCTGGCCTAGGCCTCTTTTGAAACCAACTCGGAGGGGAGGTGCTGGCAGAGGCTGTCTCCACACTGCAAGTGCTTGGAGCTCAGACGGCCTGGTGAGAGGGAAGTAGAACAGCAACGGGTTGGATGCCCAAAGCCTTTTTCTCCAGCAGCTTCACGGCAGCAATGAGAGCAATAGGCCCACTGAGCCACTAGGTCACAAGCGCAGATGAGCCTGGGTTTCGCCTGGGTATGTCTGGCCACAATCCCCGCAGCCTGCCCCTTCGTGGGGCAGTTTGCCCGGAGGCCAGGAAAGTCTCCGAAAGTCTGGCCTGGTGCAGGGACCATGCTGGGACCTGATCCTTGCTTGTGGGGCCTCTGAGCAGAACCGGCATTCTGTCGCTGGAAGACCTCCCCGCCTGCTTCCAAAGGCCTGGTTGCAAGCACTCTCGCCGGCTGGCTACTGCTCCCTCCCCAAGGGAGGTCCGCGTTTCCCTCAAGCCAGGCACTCTGCTCCCAAGCCCAGGAGAAAAACACTTCGTGGTGATCCTCTCTCAGGGCCCTTGCCCCTGAGCCTAGTGGCCAACTAGGGGCTCCACACTCCCAGGACAAGGCAGAACCACATGCACCCGTCTGTTCCTGCCCCTTGCACCGTCAGAGAGCTCGGATGAGCCAGAGTCTTTCAGGCAGCTCCTGGGCAAGCCCACCATCACCCCCTGTGTTTGAAGAGGCAGTTCCTACCTAGGGACACAGTGGGCCTCTTTCTCTCCCTGCTGAGCTGAGGCTGCTGGGCCAAAGAGGCTTTGGGCATCGACCCCCTTGCTGGCCTCTTCCCTCTGACCAGGCCGTCCGGGCTCCAGGCCCTTGCAGTGTGGAGAGAGCCCCTGCCAGAAACCTCCCCTCGAAGTAGGCCTCAAATGAGGCCTATGCTCCAGGGGAAAGGCGCTAAGGGAATGAGCCTGGGGAGGCGCCTGGGCATGTCTGGACACACTCCCCACAGCCTGCCCCTTCGTGGGGCTGTACCCCCGGAGGCCAGGAAAGTCTGGTCAAGGCTGGCCTGGGGCAGGGTCCATGCTGTGACCTGCCCCTGGCCTGTGGGTCCTCTGAGCAGAACCGGCCCGGAGGAAGACCTCCCCGGCTGCCTCCAAAGGCTGGTTTGCAAGCCCTCTCGCCGGCAGGCCACCGCTCCCTCCCCGAGGGAGGCCCGCGTTATCTGCAAGCCTCGCACTCTGCCTCCAAGCATGGGAGAAAAGTGCTTCGCAGTGGTCCTCTCTCAGGGCCCTTGCCCCTGAGCCTGGGGGCCAGCTAGGGGCTCCACACTCCCAGGCTAAGAACAGAACCACATGCACACGTCTGTTCCTTCCCCCTACACCGTCAGAGAGCTCGGGTGAGCCAGAGTCTGTCAGGCAGCTCCTGGGCAAGCCCAGCTGCACCGGCTGTGTGGGAAGGGGCAGGGCCAACCTAGGGGAACAGTGGGCCTCTTGCTCTCACTGCTGCCCTGAGGCTGCTGGACCAAAGAGGCCTTGGGCATCGACCCCCTTGCTGGCCCCTTCCCTCTGACCAGGCTGTTCGGGCTCCAGGCCCTTGCAATGTGAAGACAGCCCCTGTTCATTCATATGTAACTCCTGTGAGTTAATTTATGAAATGAGATTTTGGTCCTAAGCACATTTCTTAGAAGTAAATAAGAAATTTAGGTAAAGATTATGAAAGTTTGTTTGAAGCTACGACTGTACTTCCTCATCTATCAATTTTAGTAGCTGTTTTTCAAACACCATTGTTTGAAGGGAGCTTTGTTTTTCTCAGCTCCATCTCCCATCTGCTACATTTATTAACAAAGCCATAATCTGGGATTTATGATATTAGTTGCTGTCGAAATTAATGTAATGCTATGCTCTCAATGTTTTACTGAGACAGCATGGATCAGTAAAAGGGTTTGAAACTTAAACTATAGTAAGCATTTGAGAAAAGTGAAACATTCAATGAATGGAATCAATTTTAGAATTAATATGTGCTCACCTTTGTACTCACATACTGTTTGGTTGCAGGTACAATTTAAAGGATTAGGTGAAAGAAAATTCTGTTAAAAAGGAAACAACCTATTACTTGGGAAATGAAATTGCCAACAAAAGAAAAGATGAAGCTATTGTATTTTAAAGTGGCCTCCAATCTATGTCCCAGGATAAAATGTTTTGACAAAGATAATTAATCTCTCTTCTGCCTCAGAATACTAGATTATTAACACTTGTTTGTGTGTGTGTGTGTGTGTTAGTTTAGTATTCAGCACTAAAGGAAATAAACTACCAAATCATTAAAAGAGGTGAACTAGTATAGGAGGAAAGACAGAGTCCTGTTATAGAAGACTTTTTCTTGCTTTAATAGTTTTTCTTAATGACTTTTCTTACTGCAACTAGATTGAATGGAAGCTACGCCTGTCTTCGTTGGCTTCATTGCCTTAGCCTGGCTTCCGATTCACTCTAGTTCATGTCGAACAAGACCTGAGCCTTCCTCCAAGCTTCTTGCCTCACAGAATTTACTAAACCCTGGAAAGCAGTGAGTAGTTTACAACATTCATAGCGAATAACAATAACAAAAAAGGAAAGTCTACTCTTCTCTTGTCCTATAAGCAAAAATAGATGGTAGACATAAATGTATTATACAACTTATAAACTATAAAACTTCTAGAAGAATTCATAGGAAAACCATTTTGTGACCTTGAGTGAGGCAAGCTTTTTTATTTTTTAAATTAATTTATTTATTTTAATTGGAGGCTAATTACTTTACATTATTGTGGTGGTTTTGCCATACATTGACATGAATCAGCCTTGGGTGTACATGTGTCCCCCATCCTGAACTCCCCTCACACCTCCCATCCTCAGGGTCATCCCAGGGCAACATCACTGAGCACCTTGTCTCATGCATTCATTGAACCTGGACTGGCGATCTGTTTCACGCTTGATAATATACATGTTTCAATGCTATTCTCTCAAATCATCCCACCCTCGCCCTCTCCCACAGAGTCCAAAAGACTGTTCTATACATCTCTGTCTCTTTTGCTGTCTCATATACAAGTTTATCATTACCATCTTTCTAAATTCCATATATATGCATTAATATCCTGTATTTGGTGTTTTTCTTTCTAACTTCACTCTGTATAATAGGCTCCAGTATCATCCACCTCATTAGAGCTGATTCAAATGCATTCTTTTTAATGGCTGAGTAATATTCCATTGTGTATATGTACCATAGCTTTCTTATCCTATCATCTGCTGATGGACATCTAGGTTGCTTCATGTCATAGCTATTATAAACAGTGCTGTGATGAATATTGGGGTACATGTTTCTCTTTCAATTCTGGGTTCCTTGGTGTGTCTGACCAGTAATGTGATTTAGAGGTCATATGGCAGTCCTATTTCCAGTTTTTTAAGGAATCTCCACACTGTTATCCATAGTGGCTGTACTAGTTTGCATTCCCACCAACAGTGTAAGAGGGTTCCTTTTCTCCACACCCTCTCCAGCATTTATTGCTTGTAGACCTTTGGATAGCAGCCATCCTGATTGGTGTGTAATGATACCCCATTGTGGTTTTGATTTGCATTTCTCTGATAATGAGTGATGTTGAGCATCTTTTCATGTGTTTGTTAGCCATCTGTATGTCTTCTTTAGAGAAATGCCTGTTTAGTTCTTTGGCCCATTTTTTGATTGGGTCGTTTATTTTTCTGGAATTGAGCTGCAGGAGCTGCTTGTATATTTTTGAGATTAATTCTTTCTGAGTTGCTTCATTTGCTATTATATTCTCCCATTCTGAAGGCTGTCATTTCACCGGCAAGTTTTTTTTAGATAGAGCACCAAAAACATATTTTATTAAAAAAAAAAAACCAACATCTGATCATTTAGACTTCAAAATGTTAAACTTCTCTTCAAAAGAGACTGTTAAAATGAAAATACAAGATACGGACTGGGAGAAAGTATTTGTTAAATGCACATCAATTAAAAGATTTGTATCCAGGATATGTAAAGAATTCTCTAAACTTAAAAACAAAAGATACAAGTGCCACCATATAGTTATTAAAAGGACCAAATCTGGATCACTGAAAACCCCAAATTTTGGCAAGGATGTAGAACAATAGGAACTGTCATTTATTCTTGATGGGAATACAAAATGGTGCAGCCACTTTGGAAGACAGCTTGGCAGGTTACTACAAAGCTTAACATACTCTTACTATACAATCCATCAGTCATATTGGTATTTACTCAGCAGAGTTAAAAACTTAAATCCACAGAAAAACCTGCACACAGATGTTTATAGCAGTTTTATTCATAGTTGCCAAAACTTGGAAGAAACCAAGAAGTACTTCAGTAAATGAATGAATAAATTAATTGTAATAATTCATATAAAGGAATACTATTCAGCACTAAAAAACAAACTACCAAATCATTAACAGACTTGAAAGAAACATTATGCTAATAAATAAGTAAGATATGAGATGGTTGGATGGCATCACCAAATAAATGGACATGGGTTTGGATGGACTCTGGCAGTTGGTGATGTACAGTGATGCCTGGCATGCTTCGGTTCCTGGGGTTGCAAAAACTAGGACACAACTGAGAGACTGAACTGAACTGAAGTAAATGAAGAAAATGTGGTAGAGCTTCATACTATATAATTCCAGCTATATGACATTCTAGAAAAGGCAACTCTGTTGAGAAACATCATTGTTTCTTGAGGGACGGTGAGGGTGTGTGTGTGTGTGAGTCACTCAGTCATGTCCGAGTCTTTTCGACTCCATGGACTGTATAGTCTGTTTGGTTCTTCTGCCCATGGAATTTCCGAGGTGTGAATACTGGAGTGGTAATTCACTCCTCCTGGGATCTTCCTAACTCAGAGTCAAACCCAGGTCTCCCACATTACAGGCAGATTCTTTACCAGCTGAGCCACCAGGACAGCCCCTGGTGGAGGTACAACCAAAAGCACTGAGTTTTAATGTCACATGAAAATCCTCCGTATGATCTTCTAGTTATGGCTGTATGTCACTATACATTGATCCAAACCCACAGAATGTACAGTACCTAAGGTAAATGCCAACTTTGGGTGGCTGTGCTGTGTCACTGGAGATTCATACTTGGTAACAAACTTATGTAACATTTTCATGAGTGATGGTAATAATGGGCAAGATGATTCATGTAGGGAGTACTTGAGGTTATATGGGAAATCTCTGTACTGTCCTCTTAATTTTGTTGTGAGCTTAACTCTGCTCTCTAATACACCGTGTTAAGTGAAAGTAGCTAGCCTCAAAAGGCTACATACTGTATGAGTCCGTCTTAGTGTCATTCTGGAAAACAAAACAAGAGGGTAGGAAAGTGGCTAGAGATGGGGAGAGGGGTTGGTCACAAACAGGCTCAAGTGAATTTGGGGAGATGATGGAAATGTTCTATGTCTTGATTGCAGTGGTAGTTGTGTGACTGTATGCATTTATCAAAACTCATAGAACTGTACTCTATGGTGACTTTTACTGTATATAAATTATACCTTTATTTTTTTTTTAATGTGAAAAACAAGCTAAAAACCCTAAAATGACCTCTGACCGAGTGTTAGCATGGTCACTGTTGCTGAAGACTTCTGGCTCCTTAGCTCTCTAAAAATAGGGTCACCAGCTAATCCCATGAATATTTGTGACTCCAGGTCACAATAGTTGTGCAATGGTTTGTCTCTTATCTTGTAGAGAGCTGCTGACTGATGATGAAAGACAAGACAGGGAGAACTTTCTTTTTTTCTTTCTTTCTCTTCTTGTTCTTCCTCCATTTTCTGCTTTCCACTAGCTCTTTTCCTTCACTTCTTTTCCCTATTTATCAGTCTGTGTGTAGCTGAAAGGGATCTGCTAGAGGCTATGGTGAGTGGGACAAATGGAAGCATTTGCTCTGGTCAAAAGTGTCATAGTAAATGATTAAAAACCAGCTTTTTGAAGCACACATATTAACACACATGCAGATTTATTTTAAACTCTACTGATATAAAGGGTATAGAACACATAGTTTGCAAATCCTAATAAAATTTACATCATTCTTTAGTGTCAATTCCATATAACCAGTTGATTTCCATCAAATGTTTCACTGAGTTTTGCTGAACTTTGGTATCTGTAGGTTTCCCTAGTAGCTCACTTGGTAAAGAATCTGCCTGCAATGCAAGAGACCCTGGTTTGATTGCTGGGTCAGGAAGATCTGCTGGAAGGGATAGGTACCCAGTCCAGTATTCTGGCCTGGAGAATCCCATGGGGAAATCCACGGGGCCATGAAAGAGCTGGACACGACTGTGAAACTTTCCCTTTATTGTATGTAGCAAACATGCAATTGTAAATAATAAAAATATGTGGTTTTGCAAGAATCTTGGCTGATATTTTCATTAACATTAATGATTGAGATGAAAGTGAAACAACAAAGAGATATGTGTTGGATCCTGACTTAATCAGGTCATTAATCAGTGACCTGAGTGACTTGGATTCATTTGATGATAGTTTTGAGTACTGGAGGAATAGTTCCTTGAACTTTGTGCTGGTCACAGTGCAACAGTTATAGACACAACATTTTAAAATTTTATTCTACATTGTTAACATTTTCTCTGTCACTATACAATCAACAAAAATATCTGAGCCCAAATTTGGAGCTTTCTTCTGTTTCCATGATTTAAATACTCTCACCCTGAAGGTTCCAGACTACCAAGGTGAAAACACTGGATGAAGAGACGTCCTCCAGCACACCATTATACCCCATTTCTGCAATGTAGATGCAGTAGACAGAAACAACATCAGGAACACAGACGCCAGCAAAATGTAAATGATTAAAATGATGACTTGTATGTATATGGCCTTAGCTTTGAATAGAATTTATTTAACTGAAAGCGTACATCCTTTAATTTTAATGACTTTGTTTTAGAGCTAGCTCACAAAAATCCCGAAATTTAACAATCAGTTCTCTGGCACTTCTTTGAGTTGTCTCAATTTCATTAAGGATTCAAGTGCAAGGCCACGAGCCCCCTACCCCACACACACAGATTCCACAGCAGCAGAGGCAGCGTGAAGGGAGGCGGCAGACATATGTTGCTTCTCTGAGCCTACTACCCTCAATGTGCTGCCAGGCTGCTCCAGCCTTATGTGATATTTTCCTGAGCTACTCAGACTGATTGTCAGGGCTAAAACAGCCATTGTCATAAGCTACACTTTATATGAAAAATGGATATGAATTTCAGTGGAATAATGGTTTGACATTCTTCATTAAATTTCATCCATTAAAATTTTGTGTCATAATGAGAACTTGTTGTTGAAGGAAAATATTGTTATTCTGAAATTCCTCTTATTTTTCAAATCTGAAAAGATTTTCATCAAAATGTGAACAGTTATCTTGGATGGTGATTTTATTTTTCCTTCTTGTAATTTTCTGTAGTTTCAAATTTTCTGACAATAAATATGCAACACGATGGTAATATGTAAAAGAACTGAGACAAATCTTTGTTCACTTGATATGCTAAAGTGCATTGATGTTATCCTTTTAAAGACCAAAACAATAAATCGCATTTCAGTAAAAAAGAATGCCCTGAAACAGACATTACTATGTTCAGTTTCATTTGAAAGCCAGATGTCAGGAATTGGATATGGCTAATTATCAAATTCTACCCAGATGGAGTGTTTTCTTTTCTTTTCTATCATCAGATGGAAAAGTATCTCTAACTGCTTACTTTTATTACATTTAATCACTTTGGTTGGAAAACTTTAAAGAATAGATGCAGCTTAGAAAAGGGCAGTTTATTCTATCATGAATGAAAAGTTGAAATGGGTACAAGAAATAGAAAAGAATTAAAATGTGTAATTAGCTATGTGATAAAAATTTTAAGCTTGTTCTTTGGCCAATTCCAGCAGTGTTAGAAATGAAATTGATCCCATCTCTTTTGGGGTTGGTCTTCCTGAATTAATCTATTGCTGTGTAACAAATTACTCTAAGACTTATCAGCTAAAAACAATAGGCAGTTATTTCACAACTTCTGTAGGTCAGGAAAATTATGACCAACCTAGATAGCATATTTAAAAGCAGAGACATTACTTTGCCAACAAAGGTCCGTCTAGTCAATGCTATGGTTATTCCAGTGGTCATGTACAGATGTGAGAGTTGGACAGTGAAGAAAGCTGAGCGCTGAAGAACTGATGCTTTTGAACTGTGGTGTTGGAGAAGACTCTTGAGAGTCCCTTGGACTGCAAGGAGATCCAACCAGTCCATCCTAAAGGAGATCAGTCCTGGATGTTCATTGGAAGGACTGATGCTGAAGCTGAAACTCCAGTACTTTAGCCACCTCATGCAAAGAGTTGGTTCATTGGAAAGGACCCTGATGCTGGGAGGGATTGGGGGCAGGAGGAGAAGGGGATGACAGAGGATGAGATGGCTGGATGGCATCACCAACTCGATGGACATAGGTTTGGGTAGACTCCGGGTGTTGGTGATGGACAGGGAGGCCTGGCATGCTGTGATTCATGCGGTCGCAAAGAGTCGGACATGACTGAGTGA
>JAGTXV010000455.1:720298-762947 GCA_020226045.1 Muntiacus reevesi
CCTCATTTGAGGCCTACTTGGAGGGGAGGTTTCTGGCAAAGCCTCTCTGCACACTGAAAGGGACTGGAGCCGGACGGCCTGGTCAGAGGGAAGAGGCCAGCAAGGGGTTCGATGCCCAAGGCCTCTTTGTCCCAGCAGCTTCAGGGCAGCAGGGTGAGCAAGTGGGCTTCAGTGCCCCTAGGTCAGCCCTGCCCCATCACACACAGGCGCTGCTGCTGGGCTTTCCCAGGAGCTGCCTGACATACTCTGGCTCACGCAAGCTCTCTGATGGTGCAGAGGGCCGGAAGAGACGTGTGCATGTGGTTCAGCCTTGGCCTGTGTGTGTGGAGACCCTAGCTGTCTCCCAGGCTCAGGGCCAAAGGCCTGAAAGAGGAACATACGAAGCACTTTTTTCCCAGGCATGGGAGCAGAGTGCGCGGCTTGCGGGAAATGCGGGCCTCCCTCGGTGAGAGGTGGCCAGCCTGGGAGTGCTTGCAAACCGGCCTTTGGAGGCTGCTGGGGATGTCTTCCAGCGGCACAGTGCTGGATTTGCTCTGTGGCCCCACAGGCCAGGAGCAGGTCCCAGCATGGACCCTGCCCCAGGCCAGCCTTGACCAGACCTTCCTGGCCTCAGGGGGTGCTGTCTCAGGAAGTGGCAGGTGGCGGGGAGTGTGTCCAGACATTCCCAGGCACCTCCCCAGGATCATTCCCTGAGCGCCTTTCCCATGGTTCCTAGGCCTCATTTGAGGCCTATTTGGAGGGGAGGTTTCTGCCAGGGCCTCTCTCCACACTGCAAGGGACTGGAGCCTGGCCTGGTCAGAGGAAAGAGGCCAGCAAGGGGTCGATGCCCAAGGCCTCTTCCCAGCAGCCTCAGCGCAGCAGGGTGAGCAAGTGGCCCTTGTGCCTTGGTCAGCCCTGCCCCTCACACACAGGCGCTGCTGCTGGGCTTGCCCAGGAGCTGCCTGACAGACTCTGGCTCACTGAGCTCTCTGGTGAGGGGCAGGAAGAAATGTGCATGTGGTCTGCCTTGGCCTGGGTGTGTGGAGCCCCTAGCTGTCCCCCAGGCTCAGGGGCAAGGCCCTTAGATGGGACCACACAAGCGTTTTTCTCCCGGGCTTGGGAGCAGAGTGCGCTGCTTGTGGGAAACGCGGGCTTCCCTCAGTGAGTGAGAGGTGGCCAGCCGGCGAGAGTGCTTGCAAACCGGCCTTTGGATGCAGCCAGGGAGGTCTTCCAGCAGCACTGTGCTGGTTCTTCTCAGAGGACCCACAGGCCAGGGGGAGATCCCAGTAAGGACCCTGCCCCAGGCCAGCCTTGACCAGACCTTCCTGGCCGCTGGGGGTACTGCCCCAAAAGGGGCAGGTGGCGGGGAGTGTGTCCACACATGCCCAGGCGCCTCTCCAGTCTAATTCCCTTCGCGCCTTTCCCATGGTTCATAGTCCACATTTGAGGCCTACTTGGAGGGGAGGTTTCTGGCAGGGACTCTCTCCACACTGCAAGGGACTGGAGTGCGGACGGCCTTGTCAGAGGGAAGAGGCCAGCAAGGGAGTCGATGCCCAAAGCCTCTTTGTCCCAGCAGCCTCAGGGCAGCAGGAGGAGCAAGTGGCCAACTGTGCCCTAGGTCGGCCCTGCCCCTTCACACACAGGCGCTCCTGCTGGCTTGCCCAGGAGCTGCCTGACAGACTCTTGCTCACCCAAGTTCTGTGACGGTGCAGGGCAGGAAGACGTGTGCATGTGGCTCTGCCTTGGCCTGGGGTGTGGAGCCCCTAGCTGTCTCCCAGGCTCAGGGCAAGGCCTGAGAGAGGACACCCAGGCGCTTTCTCCTGGGCTTGGGAGCAGAGTGTGTGGCTTGCAGAATCACGGGGCCTCCCTCGGTGAGGAGAGGTGCCAGCCAGGGAGTGCTTGCAAAGCGGCCTTTGGAGGCTGCCAGTGAGGTCTTCCAGCGGCACAGTGCTGGTTCCGCTCAGATGCCTACAGGACAGGGGCAGGCCCCAGCAGGACCCTGCCCCAGGCCAGCCTTGACCAGACCTTCCTGGCCTCCGGGTACTGCCCCACGAAGGGGCAGGCTGCGGGAGTGTGTCCAGACATGCCCAGGCACCTCCCAGGCTCATTCCATTGGCGTTTTCCCATGGTTCCTAGGCCTCATTTGAGGCCTACTTGGAGGAGGTTTCTGGCAGGGCTCTCTCCACACTGCAAGGGACTGGAGCAGACGGCCTGGTCAGAGGAAGAGAGGCCAGCAAGGGGTTCGATGCCCAAGGCCTCTTTGTCCCAGCAGCTTCAGGGCAGCAGGGGTGAGCAAGTGGCCTGTGCCCCTAGCTCGGCCCTGCCCCATCACACACAGGCGCTGCTGCTTGACTTGCCCAGGCGCTGTCTGACAGACTCTGGCTCACCCAAGCTGTCTGACGGTGCAGGGGCAGGACGAGACGTCTGCATGTGGTTCTGCATTGGCCTGGGTGTGTGGAGCCCCTAGATGTCTCCCAGGATGAGGGGCAAAGGGCCCTGAGAGAGGACCACCCAGAAGCGCCTTTCTCCCGGGCTTGGGAGCAGAGTGCGCAGCTTGCGGGAAGCGCGGGCCTCCTTCGGGGAGGGTGCTTGCAAACCGGCCTTTGGAGGCAGCCGGGGAGGTCTTCCAGGGGCAGAGCCCTGGTTCTGCTCAAAGGCCCCACAGGCCAAGGGCAGGTTCCAGCATGGACCCTGCCCCAGGCCAGCCTTTCCCAGACCTTCCTGGCCTCCGGGGGACCGCCCACGAAGGGGCAGGCTGCGGAGTGTGTCCAGTCATGCCCAGGCACCTCATTCCCGGCTCATTCCCATTAGCGTTCCCTGGTCCTAGGCCTCATTTGAGGCCTACTTGGAGGGGAGGTTTCTGGCAGGGCCTCTCTCCACACTACAAGGGCCTGGAGCCCGTACAGCCTGGTCAGAGGGAAGAGGCCAGCAAGGGGGTCGATGCCCAAGGCCTCTTTGTCCCAGCAGCCTCAGGGCAGCAGGGAGAGCAAGTGGCGCACTGTGCCCCTAGGTCGGCCCTGCCCCTTCACACACAGGCGCTGCTGCTGGGCTTGCCCAGGAGCTGCCTGACAGACTCTGGCTCACCTGAGCTCTCTGACGGTGTAGGGGGCAGGAAGAGAGGTGTGCATGTGGTTCTGCTTTGGCTTGGGAATGTGGAGCCCCTAGCTGGCCCCCAAGGCTCAGGGGCAAGGCCTGAGAGAACACCAGTGCTTTCTCCAGGCTTGGGAGCAGAGTGTGACTTGCGGGAATCCGGCCTCCCTCAGTGTGAGGAGGTGGCCAGGGCAGAGTGCTTGCAAAGTGGCCTTTGGAGGTAGCCACGGAGGTCTTCCAGCGGCAGAGTGCTGGTTCTGCTTAGAGGCCCCACAGGTCAGGGGCAGGTTCCAGCATGGACCCTGCCCCAGGCCAGCCTTCCCCAGACCTTCCTGGCCTCCGGGGGTACTGCCCCATGAAGGGGTAGGCTGCGGGGAGTGTGTCCAGACATGCCCAGGCGCCTCCCCAGGCTCATTGCCTTAGCGCCTTTCCCCTGGTGCCTAGGCCTCATTTGAGGCCTACTTGGAGGGGAGGTTTCTGGCAGGGGCTCTCTCCACACTGCAAGGGCCTGGAGCCCGGATGGCCTGGTCAGAGGGAAGAGGCCAGCAAGGGGTTTGTGCCCAAGGCCTCTTTGTCCCAGCAGCTCAGGGCAGCAGGAGAGCAAGTGGCCCAAGTGCCCCTAGGTGGCCCTGCCTTCACACCCACGCGCTGCTGATGGGCTTGCCCAGGAGCTGCGTGACAGACTCTGCTCACCGAGCTCTCTCTGACAGTTGCAGAGGGCAGGAAAGACTCGTGTGCATGTGGTTCTGCCTTTGCCTGGGTGTGTGGAGCCCCTAGCTGTCCCCCAGGCTCTGGGGCAAGAGCCTGAGAGAGGACCACCCCAACGCGCTTTTCTCCCGAGCATGGGAGCAGAGTCGGCTTTGCGGGAAGTGGGCCTCCTCGGTGAGGAGGTGGCCAGGGCGAGAGTGCTTGCAAACCCGGCCTTTGGAGGCTGCGGTGAGGTCTTCCATGCACAAGTGCTGGTTCTGCTCAGAGCCCCACAGGCCAGGCAGGTCCCAGCTCATGGACCCTGACCCAGGCCAGCTTTGTCCTGACTTTCCTGGCCTCCGGGGTAACTGCCCCATGAAGCGGCAGGCTGCAGGAGTGTGTCCAGACATGCCCAGGCACCTCTCCAGGCTCATTCCCTGAGCGCCTTTCCCATGGTGCCTAGGCTTCTTTTGAGGCCTACTTGGAGGGGAGGTTTCTGCCAGGGGCTCTCTCCACACTGCAAGGGCCTGGAGCCCAGGCGGCCTGGTCAGAGGGAAGAGGCCAGCAAGGGGATCGATGCCCAAGGCCTCTTTGGCCCAGCAAACACAGGGAAGCAGGGAGAGCAAGTGGCCCACTGTGCCCCTAGGTCGGCCCTGCCCCTTCACACAGAGGCGCTGCTGCTGGGCTTTCCCAGGAGCTGCCTAACAGACTGTGGCTCACCCGAGCTCTCTGATGGTGCAGAGGGCCGGATTAGACGTGTGAATGTGGTTCTGACGTTGCCTGGTTGTGTGGAGCCCCTAGCTGTCTCCCAGGCTCAGGGGCAAAGGCCTGAGAGAGGAACACCCCGAAGCACTTTTCTCCCAGGCTTGGGAGCAGAGTGCACGGCTTGCGGGAAACGCGGGCCGCCCTCGTTGAGAGGGAGGCAGCAAGCAGGCGAGAGTGCTTGCAAACCGGCCTTTGGAGGCTGCTGGTGAGGTATTCCAACGGGACAGTGCTCGTTCTGCTCAGAGGACCAACAGGCGAGTGGCAGGTCCCAGCAAAAACCCTGCCCCAGGCCAGCCTTGCCCAGACCTTTCTGGCCGCCGGGGGTACTGCCTCACGAAGGGGCAGGCAGCAGGGAGTGTGTCCAGACATGCCCAGGCACCTCTCCAGGCTCATTCCCTGAGCGCCTTTCCCAAGGTTCCTAGGCCTCATTTGAGGCCTACTTGGTGGGGAAGTTTCTGGCAGGGCCTTTCTCCACTATGCAAGGGACTGGAGCCCGGACGGCCTGGTCAGAGGGAAGAGGCCATCAAGGGTGTCATTGCCCAAGGCCTCTTTGTCCCAGCAGCCTCAGGGCAGCAGGGTGAGCAATGGCCCTCAGTGCCCTGGTCAGCCCTGCCCCATCACACAGGCGCTGCTGGACTTGCCCAGGCGCTGTCTGACAGACTCTGGCTCACCCAAGCTGTCTGACGGTGCAGGGGCAGGACGAGACGTCTGCATGTGGTTCTGCATTGGCCTGGGTGTGTGGAGCCCCTAGATGTCTCCCAGGATGAGGGGCAAAGGTCTGAGAGAGGAACACCCCGAAGCGCTTTTCTTCCAGGCTTGGGAGTCGAGTCTGGCTTGCTGGAAGCAGGCCTCCCTCGGTGAGGGAGGTGGCCAGCGAGAGTGCCAGCAAACCGGCCTTTGGAGGCTGCTGGTAATGTCTTCCAATCGCACAGTGATGCTTCTGCTCAGAGCCCCAACAGGCCAGGGGCAGGTCCCAGCAAGGACCCTGCCCCAGGCCAGCCTTGACCAGACCTTCCTGTCCTCTTGGGTACTGCCCCACGAAGGGGCAGGTGGCAGGGAGTGTGTCCAGACTTGCCCAGGGACCTCCCCAGGCTCATTCCCTTATCGCCTATCCCATGATTCCTATGCCTCATTGGAGGCCTACTTGGATGGGAGGTTTGGCCCACTGTGCCCCTGGTCAGAGGAAGGGCCAGCCTGCCCCTCTTTCCCAGCAGCTCAGGGCAGCTGCTGCTGGGCTTGCCCCAGGTGCTGCCCCTAACAGGCGACTCTGGCTCACCTGAGCTCTCTGAAAATGCAGGGGGCAGGAAGACTCGTGTGCATGTGGCTCCGCATTGGCCTGGGAGTTTGGAGCCCCTAGCTGTCCCCCAGGCTCAGGGGCAAGGCCCTTAGAGGACACCCAGCGCTTTCTCCTGGGCTTGGGAGCAGTGTGTGGCTTGCGTAAATCAGGGTGTTCCTAGGTGAGGAGAGGTGCCAGCCACGAGAGTGCTTGCAAACCAGCCTTTGGAGGCTGCCAGTGAGGTCTTCCAGGGGCACACTGCTGGTTCTGCTCAGAGCCCCACAGGCCAGGGGCAGGATCCCAGCATGGACCCTGCCCAGGCCAGCCTTGACCAGACCTTCCTGGCCTCCGGGGTACTGCTTCCACGAAGGGGCAGGCTGACGGGAGTGTGTCCAGACATGTCCAGGGGCCTCCCAGGCTCATTCCCTAGCGCTTCCCATGGTTCCTATGCCTCATTTGAGGCCTACTTGGAGGGGCGGTTTCTGGCGGGGCCTCTCTGCACACTGCAAAGGGACTGGAGCCAGACGGCCTGGTCAGAGGAAGAGGCCAGCAAGGGGTCGATGCCCAAAGGCCTCTTTGTCCCAGCAGCTTCAGGGCAGCAGGGGTGAGCAAGTGGCCTTCAGTGCCTAGGTCGGCCCTGCCACATCACACACAGGCGCTGCTTCTGGGCTTGCCCAGGGCTGCCTGACAGACTCTGGCTCACCCGAGCTCTCTGGCGGTGCAAAGGGCAGGAAGACGTGTGCATGTGGTTCTGCCTTGGTCTGGGTGTGTGGAGCCCCTAGCTGGCCCCCAGGCTAAGGGGCAAGGGCCCTGAGAGGACCACCCACGCTTTTCTCCTGGGCTTGGGAGCAGTGTGCTCAGCTTGCAGAATCGGGCCTCCCTAGGTGAGGGAGAGTGGCCACGAGTGCTTGCAAACCCGCCTTTGGAGGCTGCCAGTGAGGTCTTCCAGGGCACACTGCTGGTACTGCTCAGAGGCCCCACAGGCCATGGGCAGGTTCCAGCATGGACCCTGCCCCAGACCAGCCTGCCCAGCCCTTCCTGGCCTCCGGGGGTACTGCCTCATGAAGGGGGAGGCGGCGGGGCGTGTGTCAAGACATGCCCATGCGCCTCCCCAGGCTCATTCCATTAGCGCCTTCCCATGGTTCCTGGGCCTCATTTGAGGCCTACTTGGAGGGGAGGTTTCTGGCATGGGCTCTCTCCACACTGCAGGGACTGGAGCCAGACGGTCTGGTCAGAGGAAGAGGCCAGCAAGGGGTTGATGCCCAAGGCCTCATAGACCCAGCAGCATCACGGCAGCAGGATGAGCAAGTGGCCTGTGCCCCTAGCTCGGCCCTGCCCCATCACACACAGGCGCTGCTGCTGGACTTGCCCAGGCGCTGTCTGACAGACTCTGGCTCACCCAAGCTGTCTGACGGTGCAGGGGCAGGACGAGACGTCTGCATGTGGTTCTGCATTGGCCTGGGTGTGTGGAGCCCCTAGATGTCTCCCAGGATTAGGGGCAAAGGTCTGAGAGAGGAACACCCCGAAGCGCTTTTCTTCCAGGCTTGGGAGTCGAGTGCGCGGCTTGCGGGAAACGCGGGCCTCCCTCGGTGAGGGTGAGGCAGCTATCCAGCGAGAGTGCCAGCAAACCGGCCTTTGGAGGCTGCTGGTGATGTCTTCCAATCGCACAGTGATGCTTCTGCTCAGAGCCCCAACAGGCCAGGGGCAGGTCCCAGCAAGGACCCTGCCCCAGGCCAGCCTTGACCAGACCTTCCTGTCCTCCGGGGGTACTGCCCCACGAAGGGGCAGGTGGCAGGGAGTGTGATCAGACATGCCCAGTCCTCCCAGGATCATTCCTTGAGAGCCTTTGCCATGATTCCTAGACCTCATTTGAGTCCTACTAGGAGGGGAGGTTTCTGGCAGGGCCTCTCTCCACACTGCAGGGGACTGGAGCCCGGACGGTCTGGTCAGAGGGAAGAGGCCAGCAAGGGGTTTGATCCCCAAGGCCTCTTTGGCCCAGCAGCCTCAGGGCAGCAGGGTGAGAAAGTGGCCCTCCTTGCCGCTAGGTCGGCCCTACCCCATCACTCACAGGCGCTGCTACTGGGCTTGCCCAGCAGCTGCCTGACAGACTCTGGCTCACCCAAGCTGTCTGACGGTGCAGGGGGCAGGAAGAGACGTGTGGATATGGTTCTGCCTTGGCCTGGGTGTGTGGAGCCCCTAGCTGTCCCCCAGGCTCAGGGGCAAAGGCCTGAGAGAGGACACCCAGCGCTTTCTTCCAGGCTTGGGAGCAGAGTGCGCAGCTTGCGGGAAACACAGGCCTCCCTCGGTGAATCTGGCCAGCCGGGAGAGTGCTTGAAAACCGTCCTTTGGAGGCTGCCGGGGAGGTCGTCCATCGCCACAGTCCTGGTTCTGCTCAGAGGACCCCCAGGAGGTCCCAGCTCGGACCCTGCCCCAGGCCAGCCTTGACCAGACCTTCCTGGCCTCTTGGGTACTGCCCCACGAAGGGGCAGGTGGCAGGGAGTGTGTCCAGACATGCCCAGGCTCCTCCCCAGGCTCATTCCCTGAGCGCCTTTTCCCAGGTTCCTAGGCCTCGTTTGAGGCCTACTTGGAGGGGAGGTTTCTGGCAGGGGCTCTCTTCACAGTGCAAGGGACTGGATCCCGGACGGCCTGGTCAGAGGGAAGAGGCCTGCACGGGGGTCGTTGTCCATGGCCTCTTCGGCCCAGCAGCCTGAGGGCAGCAGGAAGAGCAAGTGGCCCACTTTGCCCCTAGGCCAGCCCTGCCCCTTCACACACAGGCGCTCCTGCTGGTCTTGCCCAGGAGCTGCCTGACAGACTCTGGCTCACCCGAGCTCTCTGACAGTTCAGGGGGCAGGAAGACTCGTGTGCATGTGGTTGTGCCTTGGCCTGGGTTTGTGTAGCCACTCGCTGTCCCCCAGGCTCAGGGGCAAGGCCCTGAGACGGGACCACCCAAGCGCTTTTCTCCTGGGCTTGTGAGTAGAGTGCGTGGCTTGCGGGAATCGCGGGCCTCCCTCGGTGAGGGAGAGGTGGCCAGCCGGCGAGAGTGCTTGCAAACCGGCCTTTGGAGGCTGCCGGCGAGGTCTTCCATTGGCACAGTGCTGGTTCTGCTCAGAGACCCCACAGGACCGTGGCAGGTCCCAGCTCGGACCCTGCCCCAGGCCAGCCTTGACCTGACCTTCCTGGACTCCGTGGGTACTGCCTCACGAAGGGGCAGGCGGCGGGGTGTGTGTCCAGGCATGCCCAGGCACCTCCCCAGGTTCAATTCCTGAGCGCCTTTCCCATGGTTCCTAGGCCTCATTTGAGGGTACTTGTAGGGGAGGTTTCTGGCAGGACCTCTCTCCACACTGCAAGGGTCTGGAGCACGGACGGCCTGGTCAGAGGGAAAAGGCCAGCAAGGGGGTCGATGCCCAAGAACTATTTTTCCCAGCAGTCTCAGGGCAGCAGGGTGAGCAAGCGGCCTTCAGTGCCCCTTGGTCAGCCCTGCCCCATCACACACAGGCGCTGCTGCTGGGCTTTCCCAGGAGCTGCCTGACATACTCTGGCTCACGCAAGCTCTCTGACGGAGCAGGGGGCAGGAAGACTCGTGTGCATGTGGCTCTGCCTTGGCCTGGGAGTTTGGAGCCCCTAGCTGTCTCCCAGGCTCAGGGGCAAAGGACTGAGAGAGGAACACCCCGAAGCACTTTTCTCCCAGGCTTGGGAGCAGAGTGCGCGGCTTGTGGGAAACGCGGGCTTCCCTCGGTGAGGGAGAGGCGGCCAGCCTGGGAGGTGCTTGCAAACCGGCCTTTGGGGGCTGCTGGTGAGGTCTTCCAACGGCACAGTGCTGGTTCTGCTCAGAGGCCCCACATGCCAGGGGCAGGTCCCAGCAAGGACCCTGCCCCAGGCCAGCCTTGAACAGACCTTCCTGGCCTCTTGGGTACTGCCCCACGAAGGGGCAGGTGGCAGGGAGTGTGTCCGGGCTTGCCCAGGCACCTCCCCAGGTCTCATTCACTTATCGCCTTTCCCATGATTCATAGGCCTCAGTTGAGGCCTACTTGGAGGGAGGTTTCTGGCTCCACACTGCAAGGGACTGGAGCCCCTGGTCAGAGGAAAGGGCCCCTGCCCCTTCCCAGCACTCAGGCAGCAGGGTGAGCAAGTGGGCTTGCCCAGGTGCTGCCCTACACACGACTGCTGGGCTCAGGAGCTGCCTGAGCTCTCTGAAAATGCAGGGGGCAGGAAGACTCGTGTGCATGTGGCTCTGCCTTGGCCTGGGAGTTTGGAGCCCCTAGCTGTCTCCCAGGCTCAGGGGCAAAGGACTGAGAGAGGAACACCCCGAAGCACTTTTCTCCCAGGCTTGGGAGCAGAGTGCGCGGCTTGTGGGAAACGCGGGCTTCCCTCGGTGAGGGAGAGGCGGCCAGCCTGGGAGGTGCTTGCAAACCGGCCTTTGGGGGCTGCTGGTGAGGTCTTCCAACGGCACAGTGCTGGTTCTGCTCAGAGACCCCACATGCCAGGGGCAGGTGCCAGCAAGGACCCTGCCCCAGGCCAGCCTTGAACAGACCTTCCTGGCCTCTTGGGTACTGCCCCACGAAGGGGCAGGTGGCAGGGAGTGTGTCCAGACTTGCCCAGGGGCCTCCCCATTCTCATTCACTTAGCGCCTTTCCCATGATTCCTAGGCCTCATTTGAGGCCTACTTGGAGGGGAGGTTTGGCCCACTGTGCCCCTAGGTCGCCCCTGCCCCTTCACACTCAGGCGCTGCTGCTGGGCTTGCCCAGGTGCTGCCTAACCGACTCTGGCTCACCTGAGCTCTCTGAAAATGCAGGGGGCAGGAAGACTCGTGTGCATGTGGCTCTGCCTTGGCCTGGGAGTTTGGAGCCCCTAGCTGTCCCCCAGGCTCAGGGGCAAGGCCCTTAGAATGGACAACCAAAGCGCTTTTCTCCTGGGCTTGGGAGCAAAGTGTGTGGCTTGCGTAAATCACGGGTGTTCCTAGGTGAGGGAGAGGTGCCTAGCCACCGAGAGTGCTTGCAAACCAGCCTTTGGAGGCTGCCAGTGAGGTCTTCCAGGGGCACACTGCTGGTTCTGCTCAGAAGCCCCACAGGCCAGGGGCAGATCCCAGCACCGACCCTGCCCCAGGCCAGCCTTGACCAGACCTTCCTGGCCTCCGGGGATACTGCTTCACGAAGGGGCAGGCGACGGGTAGTGTGTCCAGACATGCCCAGGGACCTCCCCAGGCTCATTCCCTGAGCGGCTTGCCCATGGTTCCTATGCCTCATTTGAGGCCTACTTGGAGGGGCGGATTCTGGCAGGGCCTCTCTGCACACTGAAAGGGACTGGAGCCGGACGGCCTGGTCAGAGGGAAGAGGCCAGCAAGGGGTTCGATGCCCAAGGCCTCTTTGTCCCAGCAGCTTCAGGGCAGCAGGGTGAGCAAGTGGCCTTCAGTGCCCCTAGGTCGGCCCTGCCACATCACACACAGGCGCTGCTTCTGGGCTTGCCCAGGAGCTGCCTGACAGACTCTGGCTCACCCGAGCTCTCTGACGGTGCAAAGGGCAGGAAAAGACGTGTGCATGTGGTTCTGCCTTGGCCTGGGAGTGTGGAGCCCCTAGCTGGCTCCCAGGCTCAGGGGCAAGGGCCCTGAGAGAGGACCACCCCGAAGCGCTTTTCTCCCGGGCTTGGGAGCAGTGTGCTCAGCTTGCGGGAATCGCGGGCCTCCCTCGGGGAGAGTGCTTGCAAACTGGCCTTTGGAGGCAGCCAGGGAGGTCTTCTAGCGGCAGAGTGCTGGATTTGCTCTGGGGCCCCACAGGACACGCGCAGGTTCCAGCATGGACCCTGCCCCAGGAGAGCCTTGCCCAGACCGTCCTGGCCTCCGAGGGTACTGCCCCACGAAGGAGCAGGCTGCGGAGGTGTGTCCAGTCATGCTCAGGCACCTTCCCAGGCTCATTCCATTAGCGTTTTTTCCCTGGTGCCTAGGCCTCATTTGAGGCCTACTTGGAGGGGAGGTTTCTGGCATGGGCTATCTCCACACTGCAAGGGCCTGGAGCCCAGAGGGCTTGGTCAGAGGAAAGAGGCCAGCAAGGGGGACGATGCCCAAGGCCTCTTTGGCCCAGCAGCGTCATGGCAGCAGGATGAGCAAGTGGCCCAATGTGCCCCTTGGTCGGCCCTGCCCCTTCACACACAGGCACTGCTGCTGGGCTTGCCCAGGAGCTGCCTAACAGACTGTGCCTCACTCGAGCTCTCTGACGGTGCAGAGGGCCGGAAGAGACGTGTGCATGTGGTTCTGCATTGGCCTGGGTGTGTGGATACCCTAGTTGTCTCCCAGGCTCAGGGGCAAACGCCTGAGAGAGGAACACCCCGAACTGCTATTCTCCTTGGCTTGGAAGCAGAGTGCGCGGCTTGCGGGAAACGCGGGCCTCCCTCGGTGAGGGAGAAGAGGCCAGGTGGCGAGAGTGCTTGCAAACCGGCATTTGGAATCTGCGGGTGAGGTTCTCCAACGGCACAATGCTGGTTCTGCTCAGAGCCCCAACAGGCCAGGGGCAGGTCCCAGCAAGGACCCTGCCCCAGGCCAGCCTTGACCAGACCTTCCTGTCCTCCGGGGGTACTGCCCCACGAAGGGGCAGGTGGCAGGGAGTGTGATCAGACATGCCCAGTCCTCTCCCCAGTCTCAATCCATTAGCGCCTTCCCATGATTCCTAGACCTCATTTGAGTCCTACTAGGAGGGGAGGTTTCTGGCAGGGCCTCTCTCCACACTGCAGGGGACTGGAGCCCGGACGGTCTGGTCAGAGGGAAGAGGCCAGCAAGGGGTTTGATCCCCAAGGCCTCTTTGGCCCAGCAGCCTCAGGGCAGCAGGAAGAGCAAGTGGCCACTGTGCCCCAAGGTTGGCCCTGCCCCTTCACACACAGGCGCTGCTGCTGGGCTTGCCCAGGAGCTGCCTAACAGACTGTGGCTCTCCCAAACTCTCTGACGGTGCAGAGGGCCGGAAGAGACGTGTGCATGTGGTTCTGCCTAGACCTGGGTGTGTGGAGCCCCTAGCTGTCCCCCAGGCTCTGGGGCAAGAGCCTGAGAGAGCACCACCCCGAAGTGCTTTTCTCCCGGGCTTGGGAGCAGAGTGCATGGCTTGCGGGATCGCGGCCTCCCTCAGTGAAGAGGTGGCCAGCCGGCGTGCTTGCAAACAGGCCTTTGGAGCCAGCCACGGAGGTCTTCCAACGGCAGAGTGCTGGATTTGCTCTGTGGCCCCACAGGCCAGGGGCAGGTCCCAGCATGGAACCTGCCCCAGGCCAGCCTTGCCCAGACCTTCCCGGCCTCTAGGATACTGCCCCATGAAGGAGCAGGCTGCGTGGAGTGTGTCCAGACATGCTCAGGCACCTCCCCAGGCTCATTCCATTAGCGCCTTTTCCCTGGTGCCTAGGCCTCATTTGAGGCCTACTTGGAGGGGAGGTTTCTGGCAGGGGCTCTCTCCACACTGCCAGGGACTGGAGCACGGATGGCCTGGTCAGAGGGAAGAGCCTAGCAAGGGGGTCTATGCCCAAGGCCTCTTTGGCCCAGGAGCCTCAGGGCAGCAGGAAGAGCAAGGGGCCCACTGTGCCCCTAGGTCGGCTCTGCACCTTCAAACAGAGGCACTGCTGCTGGGTTTTCCCAGGAGCTGCCTGTAAGACTCTGGCTCACCCAGGCTCTCTGACAGTTCAGGGGCAGGAAGACGTGTGCATGTGGTTCTGCCTTGGCCTGGGTGTGTAGCCACTAGCTGTCTCCCCAGGCTCAGGGGCAAGGCCTGAGAGGAACCCAAGGCTTTCTCCTGGGCTTGGGAGCAGAGTGCGTGGCTTGCGGGAATCGCGGGCCTCCCTCGGTGAGGGAGAGGTGGCCAGCCGGCGAGAGTGCTTGCAAACCGGCCTTTGGAGGCTGCCGGCGAGGTCTTCCATTGGCACAGTGCTGGTTCTGCTCAGAGACCCCACAGGACCGTGGCAGGTCCCAGCTCGGACCCTGCCCCAGGC
Source organism: Muntiacus reevesi (assembly GCA_020226045.1). Taxonomy (NCBI): domain Eukaryota; kingdom Metazoa; phylum Chordata; class Mammalia; order Artiodactyla; family Cervidae; genus Muntiacus; species Muntiacus reevesi. The sequence continues at coordinate 734,049 of JAGTXV010000455.1, forward strand.
CAGCCTTGACCTGACCTTCCTGGACTCCGTGGGGTGCCTGCACGAAGGGGCAGGCAGGGGTGTGTGTCCAGACATGCCCAGGCACCTCCCAGGTTCAATCCTGGCGCCTTTCCCATGGTTCCTAGGCCTCATTTGAGGGTACTTGTAGGGGAGGTTTCTGGCAGGACCTCTCTCCACACTGCAAGGGTCTGGAGCACGGACGGCCTGGTCAGAGGGAAAAGGCCAGCAAGGGGGTCGATGCCCAAGAACTATTTTTCCCAGCAGTCTCAGGGCAGCAGGGTGAGCAAGCGGCCTTCAGTGCCCCTTGGTCAGCCCTGCCCCATCACACACAGGCGCTGCTGCTGGGCTTTCCCAGGAGCTGCCTGACATACTCTGGCTCACGCAAGCTCTCTGACGGAGCAGGGGGCAATATAATACGTGTGCATGTGGCTCCGCATTGGCCTGGGTGTGTGGAGCCCCTAGCTGTCTCCCAGGCTCAGGGGCAAAGGACTGAGAGAGGAACACCCCGAAGCACTTTTCTCCCAGGCTTGGGAGCAGAGTCTGTGCTTGTGGATCGGGCCTCCCTCGGTGAGGGAGAGGCGGCCAGCCTGGGAGGTGCTTGCAAACCGGCCTTTGGGGGCTGCCGGGGAGGGCGTCCATCGCCACAGTCCTGGGTCTGCTGAGTGGCCTCACAGGCCAGGGGCATGTCCCAGCACGGACCCTGCCCCAGGCCAGCCTTGACCAGACCTTCCTGGCCGCCGGGGGTACTGCCTCACGAAGGGGCGGGCTGCGGGGAATGTGTCCATACATGCCAAGGCGCCTCCCCAGGTTCATTCCATTACTGCCTTTCCCATGGTGCCTAGGCTTCTTTTGAGGCCTACTTGGAGGGGAGGTTTCTGCCAGGGGCTCTCTCCACACTGCAAGGGCCTGGAGCCCAGGCGGCCTGGTCAGAGGGAAGAGGCCAGCAAGGGGATCGATGCCCAAGGCCTCTTTGGCCCAGCAAACACAGGGAAGCAGGGAGAGCAAGTGGCCCTTTGGTCAGCCCTGCCCCTTCACACAAGGCTGCTGCTGGGCTTGCCCAGGGCTGCCTGACAGACTCTGGCTCACCAGGCTCTCTGGCAGTGCAGAGGGGCAGGAAGACTCGTGTGCATATGGTTCTGCCTTGGCCTGGGTGTGTGGAGCCCCTAGCTGTCACCGAGGCTCAGGGCAAGGACTGAGAGAGGAACACCCAGGCGCTTTTCTCCCGGGCTTGGAGCAGAGTCTGTGGCTTGTGGGAAGCAGGCCTCCCTCGGTGAGGAGAGGCCAGCCAGCCTGAGTGCTTGCAAACCGGCCTTTGGAGGCTGCTGGTGAGGTATTCCAACGGGACAGTGCTCGTTCTGCTCAGAGGACCAACAGGCGAGTGGCAGGTCCCAGCAAAAACCCTGCCCCAGGCCAGCCTTGCCCAGACCTTCCTGGCCTCCGTGGAACTGCCTCACAAAGGGGCAGGAGGCAGGGAGTGTGTCCAGACATGACCAGGCACCTCCCCATTCTCATTCCCTTAGCGCCTTTCCCATGGTTCATAGGCCTCATTTGAGGCCTACTTGGAGTGGCGGTTTCTGGCAGGGCCTCTCTCCAAACTGCAAGGGACTGGAGCCCGGACGACCTGGTCAGAGTGAAGAGGCCAGCAAAGGATTCGATGCCAAGGCCTCTTTATCCCAGCAGCCTCAGGGCAGCAGCGTGAGCAAGTGGCCTTCAGTGCCCCTAGGTCAGCCCTGCCCCATCACACACAGGCAGTGCTTGTGGGCTTGCCCAGGATCTGCCTGACAGACTCTGGCTCACCCGTACTCTCTGATGGTGCAGAGGGTAGGTAAAGACGTGTGCATGTGCTTCTGCCTTGGCCTGGGAGTGTGGAGCCCTAGCTGGCCCCCAGGCTCAATGGAAAGGGCCCTGAAAGAGGACCACCCCGAAGCGCTTTTCTCCCGGGCTTGGGAGCAGTGTGCTCAGCTTGCGGGAATCGCGGGCCTCCCTCGGGGAGAGTGCTTGCAAACCGGCCTTTGGAGGCTGCCGGCGAGGTCTTCCATTGGCACAGTGCTGGTTCTGCTCAGAGACCCCACAGGACCGTGGCAGGTCCCAGCTCGGACCCTGCCCCAGGCCAGCCTTGACCTGACCTTCCTGGCCTCTTGGGTACTGCCCCACGAAGGGGCAGGTGGCAGGGAGTGTGTCCAGACATGCTCAGGCACCTTCCCAGGCTCATTCCATTAGCGTTTTTTCCCTGGTGCCTAGGCCTCATTTGAGGCCTACTTGGAGGGGAGGTTTCTGGCATGGGCTATCTCCACACTGCAAGGGCCTGGAGCCCAGAGGGCTTGGTCAGAGGAAAGAGGCCAGCAAGGGGGACGATGCCCAAGGCCTCTTTGGCCCAGCAGCGTCATGGCAGCAGGATGAGCAAGTGGCCCAATGTGCCCCTTGGTCGGCCCTGCCCCTTCACACACAGGCACTGCTGCTGGGCTTGCCCAGGAGCTGCCTAACAGACTGTGCCTCACTCGAGCTCTCTGACGGTGCAGAGGGCCGGAAGAGACGTGTGCATGTGGTTCTGCATTGGCCTGGGTGTGTGGATACCCTAGTTGTCTCCCAGGCTCAGGGGCAAACGCCTGAGAGAGGAACACCCCGAACTGCTATTCTCCTTGGCTTGGAAGCAGAGTGCGCGGCTTGCGGGAAACGCGGGCCTCCCTCGGTGAGGGAGAAGAGGCCAGGGAGTGCTTGCAAACCGGCATTTGGAATGGTGAGGTTCTCCAGCTGGTTCTGCTCAGAGAACAGGCCAGGGGCAGGCCCCAGCAAGGACCCTGCCTCAGTTCAGCCTTGCCCAGACCTTCCTGGCCTCCGGGGATACTGCTTCACGAAGGGGCAGGCGGCGGGGTGTGTATCCAGACATGCCCAGGCACCTCCCAGGATCATTCCTTGAGAGCCTTTCCCATGCTTCATAGGCCACATTTGAGGCCTACTTGGAGGGGAGGTTTCTGGCATGGCCTCTCTCCAACTGCAACGGACTGGAGCCCGGACGGCCTGGTCAGAGGGAAGAGGTCAGCAATTGGGTTGATGCCCAAGGCCTCTTTGTCCCAGAAGCCTCAGGGCAGCAGGGGGAGCAAGTGGCACTCAGTGCCCCTAGGTCGGCCCTGCACCATCACACACAGGTGTTGCTGCTGGGCCTGCCTAGGAGCTGCCTGACAGACTCTTGCACACCCATGCTCTCTGACGGTCCAGGGGGCAGGAAAAAACTTGTGCATTTGCTTCTTCCTTGGCTGGGTTTGTGGAGCCCCTAGCTGGCACCGAGGATGAGGGGCAAAGGTCTGAGAGAGGACCACCCCGAAGCGCCTTTTCTTCCAGGCTTGGGAGCAGAGTGTGTGCTTGCAGGGAATCGTGGGCCTCCCTCAGTGAGGAGAGGTGGCCAGCCTGAGAGTGCTTGCAAACCGGCCTTTGGAGCTGCCAGGGAGGTCTTCCAGCACAGAGTGCTGGTTCTGCTCAGAGGACCCACAGGCCAGGGGCAGGTCCCAGCATGGACCCTGCCCCAGGCCAGCCTTGCCCAGACCATCCTGGCCTCCGGGGTTACTGCCGCAAGAAGGGTCAGTCTGCGTGGAGTGTGTCCCGACATGCCCAGGCACCTCCCCAGGATCATTCCCTGAGCACCTTTCCCCTGGTGCCTAGGCCTCATTTGAGGCCTATTGGAGGGGAGGTTTCTGGCAGGGGCTCTCTCCACACTGCAAGGGCCTGGAGCCCTGACGGCCTGGTCAGGGGTAAGACGCCAGCAAGGGGGTCGATGCCCAAGGCCTCTTTGGCCCAGCAGCCTCAGGGCAACAGGGGGAGCAAGTGGCCCACTGTGCCCCTAGGTCGGCCCTGCCCCATCACACAGGCACTGCTTCTGGGCTTGCCCAGGAGCTGCCTGACAGACTGTGGCTCACCCGAGCTCTCTGATGGTGCAGAGGGCCGGAAGAGACATGTGCATGTGGTTCTGCCTTGGCCTGGGTGTGTAGAGCCCCTAGCTGTCCCCCAGGCTCAGGGGCAAAGGCCTGAGGGAGGAGCATCCCGAAGCGCTTTTCTCCCAGGCTTGGGAGCAGAGTGTGCGGCTTGCGGGAAATGCGGGCCTTCCTCGGTGAGGGAGTGGTGGCCAGCCGTCGAGAGTGCTTGCAAAACGGCCTTTGGAGGCTGCAGTTGAGGTCTTACAGCGGCACAGTGCTGGTTCTGCTCAGATTCCCCACAGGCCATGGGCAGTTTCCAGCATGGACCCTGCCCCAGGACAGCCATGACCAGACCTTCCTGGCCTCCGGGGGTACCACCTCATGAAAGGGCAGGCGGCGGGGAGTATGCTCAGTAATACCCAGACACCTCCCCAGGATCATTCCTTGAGAGCCTTTGCCATGGTTCCTAGGCCTCATTTGAGGCCTATTTGGAGGGGAGGTTTCTGCCAGGGCCTCTCTCCACACTGCAAGTGACTGGAGCCCAGACAGTGTGGTCAGAGGGAAGAGGCCAGCAAGGGGTTCGATACCCAAGGCCTGTTTGTCCCAGAAGCCTCAAGGCAGCAGGGTGAGCAAGTGGCCCTCAGTGACCCAAGGTCGGCCCTGCACCATCAAACACAGGCACTGCTGCTGGACTTGCCCAGGCGCTGTCTGACAGACTCTGGCTCACCCAAGCTGTCTGACGGTGCAGGGGCAGGACGAGACGTCTGCATGTGGTTCTGCATTGGCCTGGGTGTGTGGAGCCCCTAGCTGTCCCCCAGGCTCAGGGGCAAAGGCCTGAGAGAAGAACACTCAGAAGTGCTTTTCTCCCAGGCTTGGGAGCAGAGTCTGGCTTGCAGGAATGCGGGCCTCCTCAGTGAGGAGGTGGCCAGCCCGGCGAGAGTGCTTGCAAACCGGCCTTTGGAGGCTGCAGGTGAGGAATTCCAGCAGCAGAGTGCTGGTTCTGCTCAGAGGTCCCACAGGCCAGTGGCAGGTCCCAGCACGAACCCTGCCCCAGGCCAGGCTTGACCAGACCTTCCTGGCCTCAGGGGGTACTGTCTCTCAAAGGGGAAGCTGGCGTGGAGTGTATCCAGACATGCCCAGGCACCTCCCAATGCTCATTCCCTGAGCGCCTTTCCCATGGTTCCTAGGCCTCATTTGAGGCCTATTTGGAGGGGAGGTTTCTGCCAGGGCCTCTCTCCACACTGCAAGGGACTGGAGCCTGGACGGACTGTTCAGAGGGAAGAGGCCAGCAAGGGGGTCGATGCCCAAGGCCTCTTTGTCCCAGCAGCCTCAGGGCAGCAGGGTGAGCAATGGCCCTCAGTGCCCCTAGCTCGGCCCTGCCCCATCACACACAGGCGCTGCTGCTGGACTTGCCCAGGCGCTGTCTGACAGACTCTGGCTCACCCAAGCTGTCTGACGGTGCAGGGGCAGGACGAGACGTCTGCATGTGGTTCTGCATTGGCCTGGGTGTGTGGAGCCCCTAGATGTCTCCCAGGATGAGGGGCAAAGGTCTGAGAGAGGACCACCCCGAAGCGCTTTTCTTCCAGGCTTGGGAGTCGAGTGCGCGGCTTGCGGGAAACGCGGGCTTCCCTCGGTGAGGGAGAGGCGGCCAGCCTGGGAGGTGCTTGCAAACCGGCCTTTGGGGGCTGCTGGTGAGGTCTTCCAACGGCACAGTGCTGGTTCTGCTCAGAGGCCCAGCAGGCCCAGGCCAGCCTTGACCAGACCTTCCTGGCCTCCGGGTACTGCTTCACGAAGGGCAGGCTGGGGAGTGTGTCCAGACATGCCCAGGCACCTCCCAGGCTCATTCCCTGGCGCCTTTCCCATGGTTCCTAGGCCTCATTTGAGGCCTACTTGGAGGGGATTCTGGCAGGGCTCTCTCCACACTGCAAGGGACTGGAGCCAGACGGCCTGGTCAGAGGAAGAGGCCAGCAAGGGGTCGATGCCCAAGGCCTCTTTGTCCCAGCAGCTCAGGGCAGCAGGGTGAGCAAGTGGCCTTCAGTGCCTGGTGGCCCTGCCCTTCACACACACAGGCGCTGCTGCTTGGCTTGCCCAGGAGCTGCCTGACAGACTCTGGCTCACCTGAGCTCTCTGACGGAGCAGGGGCAGGAAGACGTGTGCATGTGGTTCTGCCTTGGCCTGGGTGTGGAGCCCCTAGCTGTCCCACGCTCAGGGGCCAGGGCCCTGAGAGAGGACACCCAGCGCTTTTCTCCTGGGCTTGGGAGCAGAGTGCTTAGCTCGGTGAGGGAGAAGGGCCAGCCTCGAGAGTGCTTGCAAACTGGCCTTTGGAGGCAGCAGGTGAGGTCTACCAGTGGCAGAGTGCTGGTTCTGCTAACAGGCCCCACAGGCCCGGGGCCGGTCCCAGCACGAACCCTGCCCCAGGCCAGCCTTGAACAGACCTTCCTGGCCTCCAGGGTACTGCTTCCCCACGAAGGGCAGGTGGCAGGTGTGTCCAGACATGTCCAGGGGCCTCCCAGGCTCATTCCCTTAGCGCCTTTCCCCTGGTGCCTAGGCCTCATTTGAGGCTTATTTGGAGGGGAGGTTTCTGGCAGGGGCTCTCTCCACACTGCAAGGGACTGGAGCCCAGACGGCCTGGTCAGAGGGAGGAGGCCAGCAATGGGGTCGATGCCCAAGGCCTCTTTGGCCCAGCAGACTCAGGGCAGCAGGGTGAACAAGAGGCCCACTATGCCGCTAGGTCGGCCCTGCCCCTTCACACACAGGCGCTGCTGCTGGGCTTGCCCAGGAGCTGCCTGACAGACTCTGGCTCACCTGAGCTCTCTGACGGTGTAGGGGGCAGGAAGAGAGGTGTGCATGTGGTTCTGCTTTGGCTTGGGAATGTGGAGCCCCTAGCTGGCCCCCAAGGCTCAGGGGAATGTGCCTTGAGAGAGGACCACACCGGCGCCTTCCCTCCTGGGCTTGGGAGCAGTGTGCACGGCTTGCGGGAAACACGGGCCTCCCTCAGCCAGAGTGCTTGCAAATTGGCCTTTGGAGGTAGCCACGGAGGTCTTCCAGCGGCAGAGTGCTGGTTCTGCTTAGAGGCCCCACAGGTCAGGGGCAGGTTCCAGCATGGACCCTGCCCCAGGCCAGCCTTCCCCAGACCTTCCTGGCCTCCGGGGGTACTGCCCCACGAAGGAGCAGGCCGTGGGGACTGTGTCCAGACATGCCCAGGCACCTCCCCAGGGTCATTCCCTGAGCGCCTTTCCCATAGTTCCTAGGCCTCATTTGAGGCCTATTTAGAGGGGAGGTTTCTGCCAGGGCCTCTCTCCACACTGCAAGGGACTGGAGCCCGGACGGCCTGGTCAGAGGGAAGAGGCCGGCAAGGGGGTCGATGCCCAAGGCCTCTTTGGCCCTGCAGCCTCAGTGCAGCAAGGAGAGCAAGAGGCCCACTCTGCCTCTAGGTCGGCCATGCACTGTCACACACAGGCGGTGCTGCTGGGCTTGCCCAAGGGCTGCCTGACAGATTCTGGCTCACCCGAGCTCTCTGACGGTTCAGGGGGCAGGAACAGACGTGTGCATATGGTTCGGCCTTAGCTGGGTGTGTGGAGACCCTAGCTGGCCCCCAGGTTTGGGGCAAGGGCCCTGAGAAAACACCACCCTGAGCGCTTTTCTGCAGGGCTTGGGAGCAGAGAGCTGGCTTGCGGAATCATGGGCCTCCCTCGGTGAGGGAGGAGGCCAGGTGGCAGAGTGCTTGCAAACCCGGCCTTTGGAATCTGGTGAGGTTCTCCAGCTGGTTCTGCTCAGAGGCCCCACAGGCCAGGGGCTGGCCCAGAAAGGACCCTGCCCCAGGCCAGCCTTGAGCAGACCTTCCTGGCCTCTGGGTGAACTGCCCACGAAGATGCAGGTGGCAGGGAGTGTGTCCAGACATGCCCAGACGCCTCCCCAGTGTCATTCCCTTAGCACCTTTCTCATGATACCTAGGCTTCATTTGAGGTCTATGTGGAGGGGAGGTTTCTGGCAGGGCCTCTCTCCACTGCAGGGACTGGAGCCAGACGGCCTGGTCAGAGGAAGAGGCCAGCAAGGGGTTTGATCCCAAGGCCTCTTTGGCCCAGCAGCCTGAGGGCAGCAGGAAGAGCAAGTGGCCACTGTGCCCCAGCCCTGCCCTTCACACACACAGGCGCTGCTGCTGGGCTTGCCCAGGAGCTGCCTGACAGACTCTGGCTCACCCGAGCTCTCTGACATTGCAGGGGACAGGGAGACTCGTGTGCATGTGGTTCTGCCTTGGCCTGGGAGTTTGGAGCCCCTAGCTCTCCCCCAGGCTCAGGGGCAAGGCCCTGAGAGAGAACACTCAAGTGCTTTTCTCCCTGGGCTTGGGAGCAGAGTCTGGCTTCGGAATCGGGCCTCCCTCGGTGAATGAGGTGGCCAGCCGAGAGTGCTTGCAAACTGGCCTTTGGAGGCTGCCAGGAGGTCTTCCAGCTGCACAGTGCTGGTTCTGCTCAGAGACCCACAGGCCAGGGGCAGGTCCCAGCAGGACCCTGACCCAGGCCAGCCTTGCACAGACATTCCTGGTTCGGGGGTACTGGCCCACGAAGGGGCGGGCTGCGGGGAATGTGTCCAGACATGCCCAGGCACCTCTCCAGGCTCATTGCCTGAGCGCCTTTCCCAAGGTTCCTAGGCCTCATTTGAGGCCTACTTGGAGGGGAGGTTTCTGGCAGGGGCTCTCTCCAAACTGCAAGGGTCTGGAGCCTGGAAGGCCTGGTCAGAGGAGAGAGGTCAGCAAGGGGGTCGATGCCCAAGGCCTCTTTGGCCCTGCAGCCTCAGGGCAGCAGGGAGAGCAAGTGGCCCACTGTACCCCTAGGTCAGCCCTGCCCCTTGACACATAGGTGCTGCTACTGGTCTTCCCCAGGAGCTGCCTAACAGACTGTGGCTCACCCGAGGTCTCTGATGGTGCAGAGGGCCGGAAGAGACGTGTGCATGTGGTTCAGCCTTGGCCTGTGTGTGTGGAGACCCTAGCTGTCTCCCAGGCTCAGGGCCAAAGGCCTGAAAGAGGAACATACGAAGCACTTTTTTCCCAGGCATGGGAGCAGAGTGCGCGGCTTGCGGGAAATGCGGGCCTCCCTCGGTGAGGGAGAGGACACCAGCCTGTGAGAGTGCATGCAAACCGGCCTTTGGAGGCTGCTTGAGATCTTCCAATGGCACAGTAATGGTTCTGCTCAAAGGCCCCACAGGCCACGGGCAAGTTCCAGCATGGACCGTGCCCCAGGCCAGCCTTGTCCAGACCTTCCTGGACTCCGGGAGAACTGCCTCACGAACGGACAGGCGGTGGGGAGTGTGTCCAGACATGCCCAGGCACCTCCCCAGGATCATTCCCTGAACGCCTTTCCCATCGTTCCTAGGCCACATTTGAGGCCTATTTGGAGGGGAGGTTTCTGCCAGGGCCTCTCTCCACACTGCAAGTGAGTGGAGCCCGGACAGCCTGGTCAGAGGGAAGAGGCCAGAAAGAGGTTCGAAGCCCAAGGCCTCTTTTTCCCAGAAGACTCACGGCAGCAGGGTGAGCAAGTGGCCCTCAGTGCCCCTAGGTCGGCCCTGCCCCATCACACACAGGTGTTGCTGGGCTTTCCCAGGAGCGGCCTGACTGACTCTTGTTCACCCAAGCTCTCTGAAGGTGCAGGGGGCAGGAAGACACGTGTGCATGCGGTTCTGCCTTTGCCTGGGTGTGTGGAGCCCCTAGCTGTCCCCCAGGCTCAGGGGCAAGGCCTGAGAGAGGACCACCCCAGCTGCTTTCTCCCAGGCTTGGGAGCAGAGTGCGGCTTGTGGGAATCGGGCCTCCTCGGTGAGAGAGGAGGCCAGCCAGCCTGAGGTGCTTGCAAACCGGCCTTTGGAGGCTGCAGGTGAGGTATTCCAGCAGCAGAGTGCTGGTTGTGCTCAGAGGTCCCACAGGCCAGGGGCAGGTCCCAGCATGGACCCTGCCCCAGGCCAGCCTTGCCCAGACCTTCCTGGCCTCCGGGGGTACTGCCTCACGAAGGGGCAGGCTGCGGGGAGTGTGTCCAGATATGCCCATCCGCCTCCCCATTCTCATTCCCTTAACGCCTTTCCCATGGTTCCTAGGTCTAATGTGAGGCCTACTTGGAGGGGAGGTTTCTGGCAGGGCCTCTCTCCACACTGCCAGGGACTGGAGCCGGACGGCCTGGTCAGAGGGAAAAGGGCATCAAGGGGATCGATGCCCAAGGCCTCTTTTTTCCAGCAGCCTTAAGGCAGCAGGGTGAGCAAGTGGCCCACTGTGCCCCTAGCTCCGCCCTGCACCTTCAAACAGAGGCACTGCTGCTGGGCTTGCCCAGGAGCTGCCTGACAGACTCTTGCTCACCCAAGCTCTCTGACGGTGCAGGGGGCAGGAAAAGGCATGTGCATGTGGTTCTGCCTTGGCCTGGGTGAGTGGAACCTCTAGCTGTCCCTAAGGCTCAGGGGCAAAGGCCTGAGAGAAACACCCAAGCTTTTCTCCTGGGCTTGGGAGCAGGTGCGTGGCTTGCTGGAATCGCGGGCCTCCCTCAGTGAGGGAGAGGTGCCCAACTGGCGAGAGTCTGTGCAAACCGGCCTTTGGAGGCTGCCAGTGAGGTGTTCCAGTGGCACAGTGATGGTTCTGCTCAGAGCCCCAACAGGCCAGGGGCAGGTGCCAGCAAGGACCCTGCCCCAGGCCAGCCTTGACCAGACCTTCCTGGCCTCCGGGTGTACTGTCCCAGGAAGATGCAGGTGGCGGGGAGTGTGTCCACACATGCCCAGGCGCCTCTCCAGTCTAATTCCCTTCGCGCCTTTCCCATGGTTCATAGTCCACATTTGAGGCCTACTTGGAGGGGAGGTTTCTGGCAGGGACTCTCTCCACACTGCCAGGGACTTGAGCCCAGAAGGCCTGGTAGGAGGGAAGAGGCCAGCAAGGGGGTCGATGCCCAAGGCCTCTTTGTCCCAGCAGCCTCAGGGCAGCAGGGTGAGCCAGTTGTCCACTGTGCCCCTAGGTCGGCCCTGCCCCTTAACACACAGGCGCTGCTGCTGGGCTTGCCCAGGAGCTGCCTGACAGACTCTGGCTCACCCGAGCTCTCTGACATTGCAGGGGACAGGGAGACTCGTGTGCATGTGGTTCTGCCTTGGCCTGGGAGTTTGGAGCCCCTAGCTCTCCCCCAGGCTCAGGGGCAAGGCCCTGAGAAAGGAACACCAAGCGCTTTTCTCCCGGCTTGGGAGCAGAGTCGCGGCTTGCGGGAATCGGGCCTCCTCGGTGAGGGAGAGAGGCCAGCCCTGAGAGTGCTTGCAAACCGGCCTTTGGAGGCTGCTGGTGAGGTCTTCCAGCGGCAGAGTGCTGGTTCTGCTTAGAGGCCCCACAGGTCAGGGGCAGGTTCCAGCATGGACCCTGCCCCAGGCCAGCCTTCCCCAGACCTTCCTGGCCTCCGGGGGTACTGCCCCATGAAGGGGTAGGCTGCGGGGAGTGTGTCCAGACATGCCCAGGCGCCTCCCCAGGCTCATTGCCTTAGCGCCTTTCCCCTGGTGCCTAGGCCTCATTTGAGGCCTACTTGGAGGGGAGGTTTCTGGCAGGGGCTCTCTCCACACTGCAAGGGCCTGGAGCCCGGATGGCCTGGTCAGAGGGAAGAGGCCAGCAAGGGGGTCGATGCCCAAGGCTTCTCTGGCCCAGCAGCCTCAGGGCAGCAGGGAGAGCATGTGGCCCACTGTGCCCCTAAGTCGGTCCTGCCCCTTCACACACAGGCGCTGCTGCTGGGCTTGCCCAGGAGCTGCCTGACAGACTCTGGCTCACCTGAGCTCTCTGACGGTGCAGGGGGCAGGAAGAGACGTGTGCATGTGGTTCTGCATTGGCCTGGGAGTGTGGAGCCCCCAGCTGGCCCCCAGGCTCAGGGGCAAGGGCCCTGAGAGAGGACCACCGCGACGTGCTTTACTCCCAGGTTTGGGAGCAGAGTGCTCGGCTTGCAGATCATGGGCCTCCTCAGTGTGAGGAGAGGTGGCCAGCCGGCGAGTGCATGCAAACCGGCCTTTGGAGGCTGCTTGAGATCTTCCAATGGCACAGTGCTCGTTCTGCTCAGAGGACCAACAGGCGAGTGGCAGGTCCCAGCAAAAACCCTGCCCCAGGCCAGCCTTGCCCAGACCTTCCTGGCCTCCGTGGAACTGCCTCACAAAGGGGCAGGAGTGTGTGTCCAGACATGCCCAGGCTCCTCCCCAGGTTCAATCCCTGAGCGCCTTTCCCATGGTTCCTAGGCCTCATTTGAGGCCTACTTGGAGGGAGGTTTCTGGCAGGACCTCTCTCCACACTGCAAGGGCCTGGAGCCGGACGGCCTGGTCAGAGGGAAGAGGCCAGCAAGGGGTTCGATGCCCAAGGCCTCTTTGGCCCAGCAGCGTCATGGCAGCAGGAAGAGCAAGTGGCCCCTTGCCCCTTGTCAGCCCTGCCCTTCACACACAGGCGCTGCTGCTGGGCTTGCCCAGGAGCTGCCTGACATACTCTGGCTCACCAGCTCTCTGACGGTGCAGGGGCAGGAAGACGTGTGCTTGTGGGTCTGCCTTGGCCTGGGTGTGTGGATGGCCTAGCTGTCCCCCCGGCTCAGGGGCAAAGGCCTGAGAGAGGAACACCCCAGGCTTTTCTCCCCAGGCTTGGGGAGCAGAGTCTTGCTTGTGGAATCGCGGGCCTCCCTCGGTGAGGGAGAGGGGGCCAGCCTGAGAGGTGCTTGCAAACTGGCCTTTGGGGGCCTGCTGGAGGTCTTCCAGTGGTTCTGCTCAGAGACCCACAGGCCAGGGGCAGGTCCCAGCCTGGACCCTGCCCCAGGCCAGCCTTGTCCAGACTTTCCTGGCCTCCGGGGGAACTGCCCCATGAAGCGGCAGGCTGCAGGAAGTGTGTCAAGACATGCTCAGTCACCTCTCCAGGCTCATTCCTTGAGCGCTTTTCCCCTGGTGCCCAGGCCGCATTTGAGGCCTACTTGGAGGGGAGGTTTCTGGCAGGGGCTCTCTCCAAACTGCAAGGGTCTGGAGCCTGGAAGGCCTGGTCAGAGGAGAGAGGTCAGCAAGGGGGTCGATGCCCAAGGCCTCTTTGGCCCTGCAGCCTCAGGGCAGCAGGGAGAGCAAGTGGCCCACTTTGCCCCTAGGCCAGCCCTGCCCCTTCACACACAGGCGCTGCTGCTGGGCTTTCCCAGGAGCTGCCTGACATACTCTGGCTCACGCAAGCTCTCTGACGGAGCAGGGGGCAGGAAGACTCGTGTGCATGTGGCTCTGCCTTGGCCTGGGAGTTTGGAGCCCCTAGCTGTCCCCCAGGCTCAGGGGCAAAGGCCTGAGAGAGGACACCAAGCGCTTTTCTCCTGTGCTTGGGAGCAGAGTGTGTGGCTTGTGGAATCACAGGCTTCCCTCGGTGAGGGAGAGGTGGCCAGCCAGAGAGTGCTTGCAAACCGGCCTTTGGAGGCTGCAGGTGAGGAATTCCAGCAGCAGAGTGCTGGTTCTGCTCAGAGGTCCCACAGGCCAGTGGCAGGTCCCAGCACGAACCCTGCCCCAGGCCAGGCTTGACCAGACCTTCCTGGCCTCCTGGTACTGCTTCACGAAGGGCAGGTGGCGGGGAGTGTGTCCACACATGCCCAGGCGCCTCTCCAGTCTAATTCCCTTCGCGCCTTTCCCATGGTTCATAGTCCACATTTGAGGCCTACTTGGAGGGGAGGTTTCTGGCAGGGACTCTCTCCACACTGCCAGGGACTTGAGCCCAGAAGGCCTGGTAGGAGGGAAGAGGCCAGCAAGGGGGTCGATGCCCAAGGCCTCTTTGTCCCAGCAGCCTCAGGGCAGCAGAGTGACCAAGTGGGCCTCAGTGCCCCTAGGTCGGCCCTGCCCCATCACACACAGGGGTTGCTGCTGGGCCTGCCCAGGAGCTGCCTGACAGACTCTTGCTCACCCAAGCTCTCTGACGGTGCAGGGGGCAGGAAGACACGTGTGCATGCGGTTCTGCCTTTGCCTGGGTGTGTGGAGCCCCTAGCTGTCCCCCAGGCTCAGGGGCAAAGGTCTGAGAGAGGAACACCCCGAAGCGCTTTTCTTCCAGGCTTGGGAGCAGAGTGCGTGGCTTGCAGAATCAATGCCTCCCTCGGTGAGGGAGGTGCCAGCCTGAGTGCAAACCGGCCTTTGGAGGCTGCCAGTGAGGTATTCCAACGGCACAGTGCTGGTTCTGCTCAGAGGCCCCACATGCCAGGGGCAGGTCCCAGCATGGACCCTGCCCCAGGAGAGCGTTGCCCAGACAGTCCTGGCCTCCGAGGGTACTGCCCCACGAAGGAGCGGGCTGCGGGGAATGTGTCCAGACATGTCCAGGGGCCTCCCAGGCTCATTCCCTAGCGCCTTTTCCCATGGTGCCTAGGCTTCTTTTGAGGCCTACTTGGAGGGGAGGTTTCTGGCAGGGGCTCTCTCCACACTGCAAGGGCCTGGAGCCCGGACGGCAGGGTCAGAGGGAAGAGCAAGCAAGGGGGTTGATGCCCAAGACCTCTTTGGCCCAGCAGCCTCAGGGCAGCAGGGAGAGCAATTGGCCCACTGTGCGCCACGGTCGGCCTGCCCCTTCACACACAGGCGCTGCTGCTGGTCTTGCCCAGGAGCTGCCTGAAAGACTCTGGCTCACCCGAGCTCTTGGACGGTGCAGAGGGCCGGAAGAGACGTGTGCATGTGGTTCTGCCTTGGCCTGGGTGTGTGGAGCCCCTAGCTGTCTCCCAGGCTCAGTGGCAAAGGCCTGAGTGAGGAACCACCCGGCCTTTTCTCCGGGCTTGGGGCAGAGTGCATGGCTTGTGGGAGCATGGCCTCCCTCTGGGAGAAGAGGCCAGCCTGGGAGAGTGCTTGCAAAGGCCTTTGGAGGCTGTGAGGTCTTCCAGCGGCACAGTGCTGGTTCTGCTCAGAGCCCCCACAGGCAGGCAGGTCCCAGCATGGACCCTGCCCAGGCCAGCCTTGACCAGACCTTCCTGGCCTCGAGGTACTGCCCACGAAGGGCAGGCTGGCAGGGAGTGTGTCAGACATGCCCAGGCACCTCCCAGTCTCATTCCCATAGCGCCTTTCCCATGATTCCTAGGCCTCATTTGAGGGCCTACTTGGAGGGAGGTTTCTGGCAGGGCTCTCTCCACACTGCAGGGACTGGAGCAGGACGGCCTGGTCAGAGGAAAGGCCAGCAAGGGGTCGATCAAGGCCTCTGGCCAAGCAGCCTCAGGGCAGCAGGGTGAGCAAGTGGCCCAGTGCTCCCTTGGTCAGCCCTGCCCCTTCACACACAGGCTGCTGCTGGGCTTTCCCAGGAGCTGCCTGACATACTCTGGCTCACTCTGAGCTCTCTGACGGTGCAGAGGGCAGGAAGAGACGTGTGCATGTGGTTCTGCCTTGTGGCCTGGGTGTGGAGCCCTAGCTGTCTCCCCAGGCTCAGGGGCAAAGGCCTGAGAGAGGAACACCCAAGTGCTTTTCTCCTGGGCTTGGGAGCAGAGTGCAGCTTGCGGAATTCCCTCAGTGGTGAGGAGGTGGCCAGCCGGAGTGCTTGCAAACCGGCCTTTGGAGGCTGCCGTGAGGTCTTCCAGCTGCAGTGCTGGTTCTGCTCAGAGGCCCCAACAGGCCAGGGCAGGTCCCAGCAAGGACCCTGCCCAGGCCAGCCTTGACCAGACCTTCCTGGCCTGGGATACAAGCTACCTGAAGGAGAATCGACAGGGAGTGTGTCCAGACATGCCCAGAGCTCCTACCCAGGCTCATTCCCTGAGCCAGCCTTTTCCCATAGTTCCCAGGGCCTCGTTTGAGGCCTACTTGGAAGGGAGGTTTTCTGGCAGGCTCTCTTCACAGTGCAAAGGACTGGATCCCAGACGGCCTGGTCAGAGGGGAAGAGGCCCTACCAGGGGTGGTTGTCCATGGCCTCTTTGACCCCAGCAGCTTCATGAGGCAGCAGTGCAGAGCAAGTGGCCTTCACTTTTGCCCCTAGGCCAGCCCTGCCCCATCACACACAGGCGCTCCTGCTGAGTCTTGCCCAGGGCACTGCCTGGACAGACTCTGGCTCACCCGAGGCTCTCTGACAGTTCAGGGCAGGAAGACTCGTGTGCATGTGGTTGTGCCTTGGCCTGGGTTTGTGTATTACTCTGTGGCTGTCCCCAGGCTCAGGGGTGGCAAGGCCCTGAGGCAAGGACCACCCAGGCGCTTTTTCTCCTGGGCTTGTGGAGCAGTGTGCTCAGCTGCAGGGAATCGCGAGGCCTCCCTCGGGCTAGAGTGCTTGCAAACCGGCCTTTGGAGGCAACCAGGCGAGGTCTTCCATTGGCACAGTGCTGGTTCTGCTCAGGGGACCCCACGGGACCGTGGCAGGTCCCAGCTCGGACCCTGCCCCAGGCCAGCCTTTGCTGACCTGACCTTCCTGGCCTCATAGGTACTGCCCCACAGAAGGGCAGGCTGGCGGAGGTGTGTCCAGGCATGCTCAGGCACCTCGCCCAGGTTCAATCCCTGCGCCGCCTTTCCCATGGTTCCTGGGCCTCATTTGAGAATTACTTGTAGGGAGGTTCTCTGGCATGGGACCCTCTCTCCACTGCAAGGGCGGGTCTGGAGCCCACGGGCCAGCCTGGTCAGAGGAAAAGAGACCAGCAAAGGGGTCGATGCACCCAAGAACTATTGTTTCCCAAGCAGTCTCAGTGGCAGCAGGTGAGCAAGTGGCGCCTCATGTGCCCCTTGGGTCAGCCCTGCCCACACACACAGGCAAGCGCTGCTGGGCTTTCCCAGGGCTACCTAACATACTCTGGCTCCACCTGTAAGCTCTCTGACGAGCAGAGGGCAATATAATACGTAGCATGTCTGTGGTTCCACGCGTGGCCTGGGTGTGTGGAGCCCCTGAAGGCTGTCTCCCAGGCTCAGAGAGAGACAACCAACGCTTTTCTCCTGGGCTTGGGAGCAAAGTGTGTGGCTTGCGGATCACAGGTGTTCCTAGGTGAGAGGAGAGGTGGGCCAGAGAGTGCTTGCAAACCAGCCTTTGGAGCTGCCAGTGAGGTCTTCCAGGGGCACACTGCTGGTTCTGCTCAGAGCCCCACAGGCCAGGGGCAGGTCCCAGCACCGGACCCTGCCCCAGGCCAGCCTTGACCAGACCTTCCTGGCCTCCGGGGACTGCTGCTTCACGAAGGGCAGGCGGCGGAGTGTGTCCAGACATGCCCAGGACCTCCCAGGCTCATTCCATTAGCGCTTGCCCATGGTTCCTAGCCTCATTTGAGGCCCTACTTGAGGGGAGGTTTCTGGCAGGGCCTCTCTGCACACTGAAAGGGACTGGAGCCAGACGGCCTGGTCAGAGGAATGAGGCCAGCAAGGGGGTCGAATACCAAGGCCTCTTTGGCACAGCAGCCGCAGGGCAGCAGGGTGAGCAAGTGGCCTTCAGTGCCCCTAGGTCAGCCCTGCCCCATCACACACAGGCGCTGCTTCTGGGATTGCCCAGGAGCTGCCTGACAGACTCTGGCTCACCCGAGCTCTCTGACGGTGCAGGGGGCAAGAACAGAGGTGTCCATGTGGTTCTGCCTTGGTCTGGGTGTGTGGAGCCCCTAGCTGGCCCCCAGGCTAAGGGGCAAGGGCCCTGAGAGAGCACCACCCTGAAGCGCTTTTCTCCCGGGCTTGTGAGCAGAGTGCGCAGCTTACAGGAATCGCGGGCCACCCTCGGGGACGGTGCTTGCAAACTGGCCTTTGGAGGTAGCCGGGGAGGTTTTCCAGCGGCAGAGTGCTGGTTCTGCTTAGAGGCCCCACAGGTCAGGGGCAGGTTCCAGCATGGACCCTGCCCCAGGCCAGCCTTCCCCAGACCTTCCTGGCCTCCGGGGGTACTGCCCCATGAAGGGGTAGGCTGCGGGGAGTGTGTCCAGACATGCCCAGGCACCTCTCCAGGCTCATTCCCTGAGCGCCTTTCCCAAGGTTCCTAGGCCTCATTTGAGGCCTACTTGGTGGGGAAGTTTCTGGCAGGGCCTCTCTCCACACTGCAGGGGACTGGAGCCCGGACGGTCTGGTCAGAGGGAAGAGGCCAGCAAGGGGTTTGATCCCCAAGGCCTCTTTGGCCCAGCAGCCTCAGGGCAGCAGGAAGAGCAAGTGGCCCACTTTGCCCCTAGGCCAGCCCTGCCCCTTCACACACAGGCGCTCCTGCTGGTCTTGCCCAGGAGCTGCCTGACAGACTGTGGCTCACCCGAGCTCTCTGATGGTGCAGAGGGCCGGAAGAGACGTGTGAATGTGGTTCTGACGTTGCCTGGTTGTGTGGAGCCCCTAGCTGTCTCCCAGGCTCAGGGGCAAAGGCCTGAGAGAGGAACACCCCGAAGCACTTTTCTCCCAGGCTTGGGAGCAGAGTGCACGGCTTGTGGGAAACGCGGGCTTCCCTCAGTGAGTGAGAGGTGGCCAGCCGGCGAGAGTGCTTGCAAACCGGCCTTTGGATGCAGCCAGGGAGGTCTTCCAGCAGCACTGTGCTGGTTCTTCTCAGAGGACCCACAGGCCAGGGGCAGGTCCCAGCAAGGACCCTGCACCAGGTCAGCCTTGCCCAGACCTTCCTGGCCTCCGGGGGTACTCCCCCTCGGAGGGGCAGGCGGTGGGTAGTGTGTCCAGACATGCCCAGGCACCTCCCCAGGGTCATTCCCTGAGCGCCTTTCCCATAGTTCCTAGGCCTCATTTGAGGCCTATTTAGAGGGGAGGTTTCTGCCAGGGCCTCTCTCCACACTGCAAGGGACTGGAGCCCGGACGGCCTGGTCAGAGGGAAGAGGCCGGCAAGGGGGTCGATGCCCAAGCCCTCTTTGTCCCAGCAGCCTCAGGGCAGCAGGAAGAGCAAGTGAGCCACTGTGCCCCTAGGTCGGACCTGCCCCATCACACACAGGCGGTGCTGCTGGGCTTGCCCAGGAGCTGCCTGACAGACTCGTTCACCCAAGCTCTCTGACGGTGCAGGGGGCAGGAAAAGAAGTGTGCATGTGGTTGTGCCTTGGCCTGGGTTTGTGTAGCCACTCGCTGTCCCCCAGGCTCAGGGGCAAAGGACTGAGAGAGGAACACCCCGAAGCACTTTTCTCCCAGGCTTGGGAGCAGAGTGCGCAGCTTGTGGGAATCGCGGGCCTCCCTCGGTGAGGGAGGTGGCCAGCCTGGAGTGCTTGCAAACCGGCCTTTGGAGGGCTGCAGGTCTTCCATTGGCACAGTGCTGGTTCTGCTCAAAGGCCCCACAGGCCACGGGCACGGACCAGCATGGACCGTGCCCCAGGCCAGCCTGGTCCAGACCTTCCTGGACTCCGGGAGAACAGCCTCACGAAGGGGCAGGCGGTGGTGTGTGTCCAGACATGCCCAGGCACCTCCCAGGCTCATTCCTGAGCCTTTCCCATGGTGCCTAGGCTTCTTTTGAGGCCTACCTGGAGGGGAGGTTTCTGCCAGGGGCTCTCTCCACACTGCAAGGGCCTGGAGCCTGGAAGGCCTGGTCAGAGGAGAGAGGTCAGCAAGGGGGTCGATGCCCAAGGCCTCTTTGGCCCTGCAGCCATAGGGAAGCAGGGAGAGCAAGTGGCCCACTGTGCCCCTAGGTCGGCCCTGCCCCTTCACACAGAGGCGCTGCTGCTGGGCTTTCCCAGGAGCTGCCTAACAGACTGTGGCTCACCCGAGCTCTCTGATGGTGCAGAGGGCCGGAAGAGACGTGTGAATGTGGTTCTGACGTTGCCTGGTTGTGTGGAGCCCCTAGCTGTCTCCCAGGCTCAGGGGCAAAGGCCTGAGAGAGGAACACCCCGAAGCACTTTTCTCCCAGGCTTGGGAGCAGAGTGCACGGCTTGCGGGAAACGCGGGCCGCCCTCGTTGAGAGGGAGGCAGCAAGCAGGCGAGAGTGCTTGCAAACCGGCCTTTGGAGGCTGCTGGTGAGGTATTCCAACGGGACAGTGCTCGTTCTGCTCAGAGGACCAACAGGCGAGTGGCAGGTCCCAGCAAAAACCCTGCCCCAGGCCAGCCTTGCCCAGACCTTCCTGGCCTCCGTGGAACTGCCTCACAAAGGGGCAGGAGGCAGGGAGTGTGTCCAGACATGACCAGGCACCTCCCCATTCTCATTCCCTTAGCGCCTTTCCCATGATTCCTAGGCCTCATTTCAGGCCTACTTGGAGGGGAGGTTTCTGGCAGGACCTCTCTCCACACTGCACGGGCCTGGAGCCCGCACGTCATGGACAGAAGGAAGAGGCCAGCAAGTGGATCGATGTCCAGCCTCTTTTTCCCAGCAGCTCAGGGCAGCAGGGTGAGCAAGTGGCCCAGTGCCTAGGTCAGCCCTGCTTCACACACAGGCGCTGCTGCTGGGCTTTCCCAGGAGCTGCCTGACATACTCTGGCTCACCAGAGCTCTCTGACACTGCAGGGGGCAGGAATAAACGTGTGCATGTGTTTCTGCCTTGGCCTGGGAGTGTGGATCCCCTAGCTGACCCCCAGGCTCAGGGGCAAGGCCCTGAGAGGGACCACCAAAGCACTTTTCTCCCAGGCTTGGGAGCAGAGTGCAGCTTGCGGAATCAGCGGGCCTCCCTCGTGAGGGAGAGGTGCCACCGAGTGCTTGCAAACCAGCCTTTGGAGGCCTGGAGGTCTTCCAGGGCACAGAGTGCTGGTTCTGCTCAGAGCCCCACAGGCCAGGGGCAGGTTCCCAGCCTGGACCCTGCCCCAGGCCAGCCTTGACCAGACCTTCCTGGCCTCCGGGATACTGCCACGAAGGGGCAGGCGAGTGTGTCCAGACATGCCCAGGGCACCTCCCCAGGCTCATTCCCTGAGCGCCCCATGGTTCCTGGCCTCATTGGGTGAGGCCTACTTGGAGGGGAGGTTTGGCAGGGGCTCTCTCACACTGCAAGGGGCCTGGAGCCCACTCTGGTAGGAGGGAAGAGGCCAGCAAGGGGGTCGATGCCCAAGGCCTCTTTGTCCCAGCAGCCTCAGGGCAGCAGGGTGAGCCAGTTGTCCACTGTGCCCCTAGGTCGGCCCTGCCCCTTAACACACAGGCGCTGCTGCTGGGCTTGCCCAGGAGCTGCCTGACAGACTCTGGCTCACCCGAGCTCTCTGACATTGCAGGGGACAGGGAGACTCGTGTGCATGTGGTTCTGCCTTGGCCTGGGAGTTTGGAGCCCCTAGCTCTCCCCCAGGCTCAGGGGCAAGGCCCTGAGATGGGACCACACAAGCGCTTTTCTCCTGGGCTTGGGAGCAGGTGCGTGGCTTGCTGGAATCGCGGGCCTCCCTCAGTGAGGGAGAGGTGCCCAACTGGCGAGAGTCTGTGCAAACCGGCCTTTGGAGGCTGCCAGTGAGGTGTTCCAGTGGCATAATACTGGTTCCGCTCAGATGCCTACAGGACAGGGGCAGGCCCCAGCAAGGACCCTGCCCCAGGCCAGCCTTGCGCAGACCTTCCTGGCCTCCGGGTGTACTGTCCCAGGAAGATGCAGGTGGCAGGGAGTGTGTCCAGACATGCTCAGGCGCCTCCCCTGTCTCATTCCCTGAGCACATTTCCCCTGGTTCCTAGGCCGCATTTGAGGCCTACTTGGAGGGAGGTTTCTGGCAGGGCTCTCTCCACACTGCAAGGGCTGGAGCACGGAGCCTGGTCAGAGGGAGGAGGCCAGCAATGGGGTCGATGCCCAAGGCCTCTTTGGCCCAGCAGACTCAGGGCAGCAGGGTGAACAAGAGGCCCACTATGCCGCTAGGTCGGCCCTGCCCCTTCACACACAGGCGCTGCTGCTGGGCTTGCCCAGGAGCTGCCTGACAGACTGTGGCTCACCCAGCCTCTGACGGTGCAGAGGGCAGGGTGCATGTGGTTCTGCCTTTGCCTGGGTGTGTGGAGCCCCTAGCTGTCCCCAGGCTCAGGGCAAAGGCCTGAGAGAGGACCACCAGCGCTTTTCTCCCGGGCTTGGGAGCAGTGTGCTGGCTTGTGGAATCATGGGCCTCCTCTGAGGGAGAGAGGCCAGGAGAGTGCTTGCAAATTGGTCTTTGGAGGCAGCTGGGTAGGTCTTTCAGCGGCAGAGTCCTGGTTCTGCTCAGAGGACCCACAGGCCACGGGCAGGTTCCACCATGGACACTGCCCCAGGCCAGCCTTGCCCAGACCTTCCTCGCCTCCAGGGGGTACTACCCCATGAAGGTGCAGGCTGCTGGGCGTGTTTCCATACATGCTCAGGCACCTCCCCAGGCTCATTCCATTAGCGCCTTTTCCCTGGTGACTATGCCTCATTTGAGGCCTACTAGGAGTGGAGGTTTCTGGCAGGGGGTCTCTCCACACTGCAAGGGCCTGGAGCCCAGACGGCCTGGTCAAAGGGAATAGGCCCGCAAGGGGGTCAATGCCCAAGTCCTCTTTGGCCCAGCAGCCTCAGGGCAGCAGGGAGAGAAAGTGGCCCACTGTGCCCCTAGGTCGGCCCTGCCCCTTCAAACACAGGCGCTGCTGCCCGGCTTGCCCAGGAGCTGCCTAACAGTCTGTGGCTCACCCGAGCTCTCTGACGGTGCAGAGGGCAGGAAGAGACGTGTGCATGTGGTTCTGCCTTGGCCTGGGAGTGTGGAGCCCCTAGCTGGCTCCCAGGCTCAGGGGCAAAGGCCTGAGAGAAGAATACCCCGAACTGCTATTCTCCACGGCTTGGGAGCAGAGTGCGCGGCTTGCAGGATATGCGGGCCTCCCTCAGTGAGGGCGAGGCGGCCAGCCGGCAAGAGTGCTTGCAACCGGACTTTGGAGGCAGCCTGGGAGGTCTTCCAGCGGCAGAATGCTGGTTCTTCTCAGAGGCCCCAGAGGCCAATGGCAGGTCACAGTACGGACCCTGCCCGAGGCCAGGCTTGACCAGACATTCCTGTCCTCCGAGGGTACTGCCTCACGAAGGAGCAGGCCGTGGGGACTGTGTCCAGACATGCCCAGGCACCTCCCCAGGATCATTCCCTGAGCGCCTTTCCCATGGTTCCTAGGCCTCATTTGAGGCCTATTTGGAGGGGAGGTTTCTGCCAGGGCCTCTCTCCACACTGCAAGGGACTGGAGCCTGGACGGACTGTTCAGAGGGAAGAGGCCAGCAAGGGGGTCGATGCCCAAGGCCTCTTTGTCCCAGCAGCCTCAGGGCAGCAGGAAGAGCAAGTGGCCCACTGTGCCCCTGGGTCGGCCTTGGCTCATCACACAAAGGCGCTGCTGCTGGGCTTGCCCAGGAGCTGCCTGACAGACTCGTTCACCCAAGCTCTCTGACGGTGCAGGGGGCAGGAAAAGAAGTGTGCATGTGATTCTTCCTTGGCTGGGTGTGTGGAGCCCCTAGCTGAACCCCAGGCTTGGGGCAAGGGCCCTGAGAGAGCACCACCCTGAAGCGCTTTTCTCCCGGGCTTGTGAGCAGAGTGCGCAGCTTGCCGGAAATGCAGGCGTCCCTCGGAGAGGGAGAGGCAGCCAGCCGGCGAGAGTGCTTGCAAACCGGACTTTGGAGGTTGCTGGTGAGGTCGTCCAGCGGCACAGTGCTGGTTCTGCTCAGAGGTCCCACAGGCCAGGGGCAGGTCACAGCATGGACCTTGCCCGAGGCCAGCCTTGACCAGCCCGTCCTGGACTCCGGGGTACTGCCCCTACGAAGGCAGGCTGCGGGAGTGTGTCCAGACATGCCCAGGCACCTCCCCAAGCTCATTCCGTGAGCGCTTTTCCCTGGTGCCTAGGCCGCATTTGAGGCCTAATTGGAGGGGAGGTTTCCGGCAGGGGCTCTCTCCACACTGCAAGGGCCTGGAGCCTGGAAGGCCTGGTCAGAGGAAAGAGGCCAGCAAGGGGGTCGATGCCCAAGTCCTCTTTGGCCCAGCAGCCTCAGGGCAGCAGGGAGAGAAAGTGGCCCACTGTGCCCCTAGGTCGGCCCTGCCCCTTCAAACACAGGCGCTGCTGCCCGGCTTGCCCAGGAGCTGCCTAACAGTCTGTGGCTCACCCGAGCTCTCTGACGGTGCAGAGGGCCGGAAGAGACGTGTGCATGTGGTTCTGCCTTGGCCTTGGTGTGTGGAGCTCCTAGCTGTCTCCCAGGTTCAGGGGCAATGGCCTGAGAGAGGATCACCCCAAAGCGCTTTTCTTCCAGGCTTCGGAGCAGAGTGCGTGGCTTGCCGGAAACGGAGGCGTCCCTCGGTGAGGGAGAGGCAGCCAGCCGGCGAAAGTACTTGCAAACCGGCCTTTGGATGCTGCCGGTGATGTCTTCCAGCGGCAGAGTGCTGGTTCTGCTAAGAGGCCCCACAGGCCACAGGGAGGATCCAGCATGGACACTGCCCCAGGAGAGCCTTGTCCATACCTTCCTGGCCTCTGGTGGAACTGCCTCACGAATGGGCAGGCGTCGGGGCATGTGTCCAGACATGCCCAGGCACCTCCCCAAGCTCATTACCTGAGCGCCTTTCCCATGGTTCCTAGGCTTCATTTGAGGCCTACTTGGAGGGGAGGTTTCTGGCAGGGCCTCTCTCCACACTACAAGGGCCTGGAGCCCGTACAGCCTGGTCAGAGGGAAGAGGCCAGCAAGGGGGTCGATGCCCAAGGCCTGTTTGGCCTAGCAGCCTCAGGGCAGCAGGAAGAGCAAGTGAGCCACTGTGCCCCTAGGTCGGACCTGCCCCATCACACACAGGCGGTGCTGCTGGGCTTGCCCAGGAGCTGCCTGACAGACTCGTTCACCCAAGCTCTCTGACGGTGCAGGGGGCAGGAAAAGAAGTGTGCATGTGATTCTTCCTTGGCTGGGTGTGTGGAGCCCCTAGCTGAACCCCAGGCTCAGGGGCAAAGGCCTGAGGGAGGACCACCCAGAAGCGCTTTTCTCCCAGGCTTGGGAGCAGAGTGCTGGCTTGCAGGAATCGCGGCCTCCTCGGTGAGGAGGGAGAGGTGCGAGAGTGCTTGCAAATTGGTCTTTGGAGGCAGCCAGGGAGGTCTTCCAGCGGCAGAGTCCTGGTTCTGCTCAAAGGGCCCACAGGCCAGGGGCAGGTCCCAGCATGGACCCTGCCCGAAGCCAGCCTTCCCCAGACCTTCCTGGCCTCCGGGGGTACTGCCCCATGAAGGGGTAGGCTGCGGGGAGTGTGTCCAGACATGCCCAGGCGCCTCCCCAGGCTCATTGCCTTAGCGCCTTTCCCCTGGTGCCTAGGCCTCATTTGAGGCCTACTTGGAGGGGAGATTTCTGGCAGGGTCTCTCTCCACACTGCAAGGGCCTGGAGCCTGGACGGCCTGGTCAGATGGAAGAGGTCAGCAAGGGGGTCAATGCCCAAGGCCTCTTTGGCCCAGCAGACTCAGGGCAGCAGGGAGAGCAATTGGCCCACTGTGCCCCTAGATCGGCCCGGCCCCTTCACACAAAGGCGCTGCTGCTGGGCTTGCCCAGGAGCTGCCTGACAGACTCTGGCTCACCCAAGCTCTCTGACGGTGGAGGGGGCAGGAAAAGACGTGTGCATGTGGTTCTGCCATGGCCTGGGAGTGTGGAGCCCCTAACTGGCCCCCAGGCTTAGGGGCAATTGCCCTGAGAGAGGACAAAATCAAAGCGCTTTTCTCCCGGGCTTGGGAGCAGAGTGCGCAGCTTCTGGGAATCACGGGCCTCCCTCTGGGAGAGTGCTTGCAAACTGGCCTTTGGAGGCAGGCGGGGAGGTCTTCCAGCGGCAGAATCCTGGTTCTGCTCAAAGGCCCCACAGGCCAGCCCCAGGCCAGCCTTCCCCAGACCTTCCTGGCCTCCGGGGGTACTGCGCCACGAAGGGGCGGGCTGCGGGGAGTGTGTCCAGACATGACCAGGCACCTCCCCATTCTCATTCCCTTAGCGCCTTTCCCATGATTCCTAGGCCTCATTTCAGGCCTACTTGGAGGGGAGGTTTCTGGCAGGACCTCTCTCCACACTGCACGGGCCTGGAGCCCGCACGTCATGGACAGAAGGAAGAGGCCAGCAAGTGGATCGATGTCCAAGGCATCTTTAGCCCAGCAGCCTCAGGGAAGCAGGGAGCAAGTGGCCCACTCTGCCCCTAGGTCGGCCCTGCCCCTTCACACAGAGGCGCTGCTGCTGGGCTTTCCCAGGAGCTGCCTAACAGACTGTGGCTCACCCGAGCTCTCTGATGGTGCAGAGGGCCGGAAGAGACGTGTGAATGTGGTTCTGACGTTGCCTGGTTGTGTGGAGCCCCTAGCTGTCTCCCAGGCTCAGGGGCAAAGGCCTGAGAGAGGAACATACGACGCGCTTTTCTCCCGAGCATGGGAGCAGAGTGCATGGCTTCCGGGAAAAGCGGGCCTCCCTCGGGGAGGGAGTGGTGGCCAGCCGGCCAGAATGCTTGCAAATAGGCCTTTGGAGCCCTTCGGGGTGGACTTCCAGAGGAAGATTGCTGGTTCTGCTAACAGGCCCCACAGGCCAGGGGCCGGTCCCAGCATGGACCCTGCCCCAGGCCAGCCTTGCCCAGACCTTCCTGGCCTCCGGGGGTACTGCCTCACGAAGGGGCAGGCTGCGGGGTGTGTGTCCAGACATGCCCAGGCGCCTCCCCAGTCTCATTCCTTTAGCGCCTTTCCCCTGGTGCCTAGGCCTCATTTGAGGCCTACTTGGAGGGGAGATTTCTGGCAGGGTCTCTCTCCACACTGCAAGGGCCTGGAGCCTGGACGGCCTGGTCAGATGGAAGAGGTCAGCAAGGGGGTCAATGCCCAAGGCCTCTTTGGCCCAGCAGCTTCAGGGCAGCAGGGAGAGCAATTGGCCCACTGTGCCCCTAGATCGGCCCGGCCCCTTCACACACAGGCGCTGCTGCTGGACTTGCCCAGGAGCTGCCTGACAGACTCTGGCTCACCTGAGCTCTCTGACGGTGCAGGGGGCAGGAAGAGACGTGTGCATGTGGTTCTGCATTGGCCTGGGAGTGTGGAGCCCCCAGCTGGCCCCCAGGCTCAGGGGCAAGGGCCCTGAGAGAGGAACACCCCGAAGCACTTTTCTCCCAGGCTTGGGAGCAGAGTGCGCGGCTTGCGGGAAACACGGGCCGCCCTCGGTGAGGGAGAGGCGGCCAGCCGGCGAGAGTGCTTGCAAACTGGCCTTTGGAGGCTGCCGGTGAGGTCTTCCAGCAGCACAGTGCTGGTTCTGCTCAGAGGCCCCACAGGCCAGGGGCAGGTCCCAGCAAGGACCCTGCCCCAGGCCAGCCTTGACCAGACCTTCCTGGCCTCCGGGGGTACAGTCCCACGAAGGGGCATGCTGTGGGGAGTGTGTCCAGACATGCCCAGGCGCCTCCCCAGTCTCATTCCCTTAGCGCCTTTCCCATGGTTCCTAGGCCTCATTTGAGGCCTACTTGGAGGGGAGGTTTCTGGCAGGGGCTCTCTCCACACTGCAAGGGCCTGGAGCCCGGATGGCCTGGTCAGAGGGAAGAGGCCAGCAAGGGGGTCGATGCCCAAGGCTTCTCTGGCCCAGCAGCCTCAGGGCAGCAGGGAGAGCATGTGGCCCACTGTGCCCCTAAGTTGGTCCTGCCCCTTCACACACAGGCGCTGCTGCTGGGCTTGCCCAGGAGCTGCCTGACAGACTCTGGCTCACCTGAGCTCTCTGACAGTACAGAGGGCTGGAAGAGACATGTGCATGTGGTTCTGCCTTGACCTGGGAGTGTGGAGCCCCTAGGTTGCCCCCAGGCTCAGGGGTAATGGTCCTGAGAGAGGAACACCCCTGCGCTTTTGTCCTGGGCTTGAGTGCAGAGTGTGGCTTGCCAGTGACACGGGCCACTTGGGAGAGATGCTTGCAATGCGGCCTTTGGTGGCAGCCGGGGAGGTCTTCCAGCAGAAGAGTGCTGGTTCTGCTCAGAGGCCCCACATGCCAGGGGCAGGTCTCAGCATGGAGCCTGCCCCAGGCCAGCCTGGCCCCGACCTTCCTGGCCTCCGGGGGTACTGCGCCACGAAGGGGCAGGCTGCGGGGAGTTGTCCAGACATGCCCAGGTGCCTCCCCAGGCTCATTCCCTTAGCGCCTTTCCCTTGGTGCCTAGGCCTCATTTGAGGCCTACTTGGAGGGAGGTTTCTGGCAGGGGCTCTCTCCACAGTGCAAGGTCTGGAGCCAGACGGCCTGGTCAGAGGAAGAGAGGGATAGCAAGTGGATCGATGTCCAAGGCATCTTTAGCCCAGCAGCCTCAGGGAAGCAGGGAGCAAGTGGCCCACTCTGCCCCTAGGTCGGCCCTGCCCCTTCACACACAGGCGCTCCTGCTGGGCTTGCCCAGGAGCTGGCCTGACAGACTCTGGCTCACCAAAGGTCTCTGACAGTGTAGGGGGCAGGAAGAGACGTGTGCATGAGCTTCTGCCTTGGCCTGGGTGTGTGGAGCCCCTAGCTGCCCCCAGTCTCAGGGGCAAGGCCCTGAGATGGGACCACACAAGCGTTTTTCTCCTGGGCTTGGGATCAGAATGCGCGGCTTGCGGAAAACACGGGCCTCAGTTGGGGAGGGAGCGGCGGCCAGCTGGCTAGAGTGCTTGCAAACCTGGCCTTTGGAGTCAGCCGGAGAGGTCTTCAAGCGGCACAGTGTTGGTTCTGCTCAGAGGACCCACAGGCCAGGGGCAGGTCCCAGCATGGACCCAGCCCCAGGCCAGCCTTGCCCAGACCTTCCTGACCTCCGGGGGTACTGCCCCAAGAAGGGGCAGGCTGCGGGGAGTGTGTCCAGACTTGCCCAGGCGCCTCCCCAGTCTCATTCCCTGAGTGCTTTCCCCTGGTGCCTAGGCCTCATTTGAGGCCTACTTGGAGGGGAGGTTTCTGCCAGGGGCTCTCTCCACACTGCAAGGGCCTGGAGCCCAGGCGGCCTGGTCAGAGGGAAGAGGCCAGCAAGGGGATCGATGCCCAAGGCCTCTTTGGCCCAGCAAACACAGGGAAGCAGGGAGAGCAAGTGGCCCACTGTGCCCCTAGGTCGGCCCTGCCCCTTCACACAGAGGCGCTGCTGCTGGGCTTTCCCAGGAGCTGCCTAACAGACTGTGGCTCACCCGAGCTCTCTGATGGTGCAGAGGGCCGGAAGAGACGTGTGCACGTGGTTCTGCATTGGCCTGGGTGTGTGGATCCCCCAGCTGTCCCCCAGGCTCAGGGGCAAAGGCCTGAGAGAGGAACACCCCGAAGTGCTTTTCTCCCAGGCTTGGGAGCAGAGTTCATGTTTTAGGAAAAGCAGGAGCTCAGCATAGAAGG
>JAGTXV010000455.1:763447-789979 GCA_020226045.1 Muntiacus reevesi
CACAGTGCCAGGAACAGGCAGAATCACATGCATACGTTTGTTACTGCCCCCTGCACCTTCCGAGGACTTGTTTGAGCCAGAGTCTGTCAGACATGTCCTCCACCCCAGCAGCACAGCCTGTGTGTCAAGGGGCAGAGCCGACCTAGGGGCAGAGTGGGCGTCTTGCTTTCCCACCTTCCTGGAGACTGCTGGGACAAAGAGGTTTTGGGCATCCACACACGTGCTCCGCACTTCCCAGTAACCAGACCGTCTGAGCTCCAAGTCCTTGCAGTTTGGAGACAGCCTCTGCCAGCACCTCCCTCCGAGTTGGACTCAAAAATTGGCCAAGACAGGGAAATATGCTAGGGGTAAGTGACTGGGGAGGCGACCAGGCATGTCTGGACACACCCAGCAGCCTGCCCTTCATGGGGCAGCAGCCCCGGAGGCCAGGAGGTCTGGGCAAGGCTGGCCAAGGGCAGAGACCATGCTAGTTGCTGCCCCTGGCCTGTGGGTCCTCTCAGCAGAACCACCCCTTTCCCGCAGGAAGACCTCCCTGGCTGCCTCCAAAGGCCGGTTTGCAAGCATTCTCGCCAGACTGCTGCCGCTCCCTGCCGAGGGAGGCCTGCTTTTCCCGCAAGTCGCGCACTCTGCTCTTAAGCCCGGGAGAAAAGCGCTTCGGGGTGGTCCTTGCTCTGGGCCCTATTCCGTGAGCCTGGAGTCAAGCTTGGACATCCACATTGCCAGGAAGAGGCAGAATCACATGAATAAGTTTGTTCCTTCCCCCTGCACCTTCCGAGGACTTGTTTGAGCCAGAGTCTGTCAGACATGTCCTCCACAGCCCGATCAGGACTGCCTGTGTTTCAAGGGGCAGAGCTGACCCACGGTAGAGTGGGCGTCTTGCTTTCCCACCTTGCTGGAGACTGCTGGGCCAAAGAGACCTTGGGCATCCACACACTTGCTCCGCACTTCCCAGTAACCAGACCGTCTGAGCTCCAGGCTCTTGCTGTGTGAAAACAGCCTCTCCAGCACCTCCCTCCTAGTAGGCCTTCAAAAGGCCAAGCACAGGAAATATGCTAGGGGGTAAGAGACTGGGGAGGTAACCAGGCATGTCTGGACACACTCCACGCAGCCTGCCCTTCATAGGGCAGCAGCCCCGGAGGCCTGTAAGTTCTGGGCAACCCTGGCCAAGGGCAGAGACCATGCTGGGTGTTGCCCCTGGCCTGTGGGTCCTCTCAGCAGAATCACCCCTTTCCCGCATGAAGACCTCCCCGGCTGCCTCAAAGGGCCAGTTGCAAGCATTCTCGAAGGCTGCCGCACTTCCGACCCCAAGCGAGGCTTGTTTTTCCCGCAAGTCGCGCAATCCGCTCCCAAGCCGGGGAAAAGCACATCGGGGTGGTCCTTTCTCTGGGCCCTTGCCCCTGAGCCTGGAGTCGAGCTTGGACATCCACATTGCCAGGAAGAGGCAGAATCACATGCATACGTTTGTTCCTGCCCCCTGCACCTACCGAAGACTTGGTTGAGCCAGAGTCTGTCACATATGTCCTCCGCAGCCCGATCAGGACTGCCTGTGTTTCAAGGGGCAGAGCCGACCCAGGGTAGAGTGGGCCTCTTGCTCTCCCGGCTGCCCTGAGGCTGCTGGGGTGAAGAGGCCTTGGGCATCCACCCCCTTGCTCCCCACTTCCCTCTCACCAGGCCGTCTGAGCTCCAAGTCCTTGCAGTGTGGAGACAGCCTCTGCCAGCACCTCCCCTCCGAGTTGGACTCTAAAGAGGCCTAGGCCAGGGTAAGTATGCTAGGGGGTAAGTGACTGGGTAGGCGACCAGGCATGTCTAGACACACACCCCGCAGCCTGCCCCTTCATGGGGCAGGAGCCCCGGAGGCCAGGGAGGTCTGGGCAAGGCTGGCCAGCAGAGACCAGTCTTGCTGGGTCCTTCCCATGGCCTGTGGGGACTCTCAGCAGAACCACCCTTTTCCATGAAGACCTCCCCACTGCCTCCAAAGGCCGGTTTGCAAGCGTTCTCGCCAGACTGCTGCCGCTCCCTGCCGAGGGAGGCCTGCTTTTCCCGCAAGTCGCGCACTCTGCTCTTCAGCCCGGGAGAAAAGCGCTTCGTGGTGGTCCTTGCTCTGGGCCCTATTCCGTGAGCCTGGAGTCAAGCTTGGACATCCACATTGCCAGGAAGAGGCAGAATCACATGCATACGTTTGTTCCCGCCCCCTGCACCTTCCGAGAACTTGTTTGAGCCTGAGTCTGTCAGACAAGTCCTCCGCAGTCCCAGCAGGCCTGCCTGTGTGTCAAGGGGCACAGATGATCTAGGGGCAGAGTGGGCCTCTTGCTCTCCCAGCTGCCCTGAGGCTGCTGGGCCAAAGAGGCCTTGGGCATCCACACACTTTCTCCGCACTTCCCTGTGACCAGGCCGTCTGAGCTCCAGGCTCTTGCTGTGTGAGACAGCCATGCCAGCACCTCCCTCCTAGTTAGGCCTCATAAAGGCCTAGCACAGGGAAATATGCTAGGGGTAAGAGACTGGGGAGGTCACCAGGCATGTCTGGAAACACTCCCCGAAGCGTGCTCTTCATGTGGCAGCTGCCCCGGAGGCCCGGAAGTACTGGGCAACCCTGGCCAAGGGCAGAGACCATGCTGGGTGCTTCCCCTGGCCTGTGGGTCCTCTCAGCAGAACCACCCCTTTCCCGCATGAAGACCTCCCTGGCTGCCTCCAAGGGCCGGTTGCAAGCATTCTCGCCAGACTGCTGCCGCACTCCCACCAGGGAGGCTTGCTTTTCCACGCAAGTCGCAATCTGCTCCCAAGCCGGGAGAAAAGCACATCAGGGTGGTCATTTCTCTGGGCCCTTGCCCTGAGCCTGGAGTCAAGCTTGGACATCCACATTGCCAGGAAGAGGCAGAATCACATGCATACGTTTGTTCCTGAGCCCTGCACCTTCCGAGAGCACTTGGTTGAGCCAGAGTCTGTCACAGTCCTCCACAGCCCAGCAGCACAGCCTGTGTGTCAAGGGCAGAGCCGACCTAGCGGCAGAGTGGGCCTCTTGCTCTCCCAACTGCCCTGAGGCTGCTGGGAGAAACAGGCGTTGGGCATGCCAACCCGTTGCTCCCCACTTCCCTCTCACCAGGCCGTCTGAGTTCCAAGTCCTTGCAGTGTGGAGACAGCCTCTGCCAGCACCTCCCCTCCGAGTTGGACTCAAGAAGCCTAGGCCACAGGACATATGCTAGGGGGTAGGTGTCTGGGGAGGCGACCGGGCATATCTAGACACACAATCCGCAGCCTGCCCCTTCATGGGGCAGCAGCCCCGGAGGCCAGGGGTCGCCTGGGCAAGGCTGGCCAGGACAGAGGTCTTGGGTCCTTCCCATGGCCTGTGGGGACTCTGAGCAGAACCACCCTTTCCCGCAGGAAGACCTCCCCACTGCCTCCAAAGGCCGGTTTGCAAGCATTCTCGCCAGACTGCTGCCGCTCCTGCCGAGGGAGGCTGCTTTTCCCAAGTCGCTCTGCTCTTACGCCCGGGAGAAAAGCGCTTCGGGGTGGTCCTTGCTCTGGGACCTATTCCGTGAGCCTGGAGTAAAGCTTGGACGTCGACATGGCCAGGAAGTGGCAGAATCACATCCACACGTTTGTTCACGGCCCCTACACCTTCCGAGGGCTTGGTTGACCCAGAGTCTGTCAGTAATGTACTCCGCAGCCACAGCAGGACTGCCTGTGTGTCAAGGGGCAGAGCCGACCTAGGGCAGAGTGGGCCTCTTGCTCTCCCAACTGCCCTGAGGCTGCTGGGAGAAAGAGGCCTTGGGCATCCACACCCGTTGCTCCCCACTTCCTCTCACCAGGCCGTCTGAGCTCCAAGTCCTTGCAGTGTGAGACAGCCTCTGCCAGCACCTCCCTCCGAGTTGGCCTCAAAGTGGCCAAGCACAGGAAATATGCTAGGGGTAAGAGTGACTGGGGAGGTCACCAGGCATGTCTGGACACACTCCAGCAGCCTGCCCTTCATGGGGCAGCAGCCCGGAGGCCAGGGGCGCCTGGGCAAGGCTGGCCAAGGGACAGGGCCTTGCTGGGTCCTTCCCATGGCCTGTGGGACTCTGAGCAGAACCACCCTTTCCCGCAGGAAGACCTCCCCACTGCCTCCAAAGGCCGGTTTGCAAGCATTCTCGCTGAGACTTGCCGCTCCTGCCGAGGGAGGCTTGCTTTTCCTAGTCGCGCACTCTGCTCTTCAGCCGGGAGAAAAGCACATTGGGGTGGTCCTTGCTCTGGGCCCTGCCCCTGAGCCTGGAGTCCAGCTTGGACATCCACATTGCCAGGAAGAGGCAGAATCACATGCATAAGTTTGTTCCTGCCCCTGCACCTTCGAGGACTTGTTTGAGCCAGAGTCTGTCAGACATGTCCTCCACAGCCCCAGCAGGACTGCCTGTGTGTCAAGGCAGAGCCGACCTAGGGGCAGAGTGGGCCTCTTGCTCTCCCACCTGCCCTGGAGGCTGCTGGGAGAAAGAGGCTTTGGGCATCCACACGTTGCTCCCCACTTCCCTCTCACCAGGCCGTCTGAGCTCCAGGCTCTTGCAGTGTGAGACAGCCTCTGCCAGCACCTCCCCTAGTTGGACTCAAAAGGCCAAGCACAGGGAAATATGCTAGGGGTAGTGACTGGGAGGCGACCGGGCATGTCAAGAAACACACACCCCGCAGCCTGCCCCTTCATGGGGCAGCAGCACCAGAGGCCAGGAACGTCTGGGAAAGGCTGGCCAAGGACAGGGGTATTGCTGGGTCCTTCCCACGGCCTGTGGGGACTCTGAGCAGAACCACCCCTTTCCCGCATGAAGACATCCCCGGCTGCCTCCAAGGGCCGGTGGCAAGCAATCTCAGGCTGCCGCTCCCTGCCAGGGAGGCTTGCTTTTCCCATCAAGTCGCGCACTCTGCTCTTCAGCCGGGAGAAAAGCGCTTGGGGTGGTCCTTGCTCTGGGCCCTTCCCTGAGCCTGGAGTCAAGCTTGGACATCCACAATGACACCAATAGGCAGAATCACATGCATACGTTTGTTCCTGCCCCTGCACCTTCCGAGACTTGGTTGAGCCAGAGTCTGTCAGACATGTCCTCCAGCCCAGCAGGCCTGCCTGTGTGTCAAGGGGCACAGAAGAGCTAGGGGCAGAGTGGGCCTCCTGCTCTCCCAGCTGCCCTGAGGCTGCTGGGAAAGAGGCTTTGGGCATCCACACACTTGCTCCCACTTCCCTCTCACCAGGCCATCTGAGTTCCAAGTCCTTGCAGTGTGAGACAGCCTCTGCCAGCACCTCCCTCCTAGTTGGACTCAAAAAGGCCAAGCACAGGGAAATATGCTAGGGGGTAAGTGACTGGGGAGGCGACCAGGCATGTCTGGACACACTCCCCGCAGCCTGCCCTTCATGGGGCAGCAGCCCCGGAGGCCAGGAAGGTCTGGGCAACCCTGGCCAAGGGCAGAGACCATGCTGGGTGCTGCCCCTGGCCTGTGGGGACTCTGAGGAGAACCACCCCTTTCCCCATGAAGACCTCCCACTGCCTCAAAGGCCGGTTTGCAAGCATTCTCGCCAGACTGCTGCCGCTCCCCAGGAGGCTTGCTTTTCCCATAAGTCGCATCAGCTCCTTCAAGCCGGGAGAAAAGCACTTCAGGTGGTCCTTGCTCTGGGCCCTTCCCCTGAGCCTGGAGTAAAGCTTGGACGTCGACATGGCCAGGAAGAGAATCACATGCATACGTTTGTTCCTGCCCCCTGCACCTTCCGAGACTTGGTTGAGCCAGAGTCTGTCACATGTCCTCCACAGCCCAGCAGGACTGCCTGTGTTTCAAGGGGCAGAGCCGACCTAGGGGCACAGTGTCCCTCTTCCTCTCCCTACTGCGCTAAGGCTGCTGGGAGAAAGAGGCTGGGCATCCAACCCGTTGCTCCCACTTCCCTCTCACCAGGCCGTCTGAGCTCCAAGTCCTTGCAGTGTGGAGACAGCTCTGCCAGCACCTCCTCCGAGTTGGACTCAAAAGGGCCTAGACCAGGAAATATGCTAGGGGTAAGTGACTGGGGAGGCGACCAGGCATGTCTACACACACCCAGCAGCCTGCCCTTCATGGGGCAGCAGCCCGGAGGCCAGGGGTCTGGGCAAGGCTGGCCAGGACAGAGGTCTTGCTGGGTCCTTCCCATGGCCTGTGGGGACTCTGAGCAGAACCGGCCCTTTCCCTGCAGGGAAGACCTCCCACTGCCTCAAAGGCCGGTTTGCAAGCTTCTCTGCCAGAGTGCTGCCGCACCCTGCCCAGGGAGGCCTGCTTTTCCATAAGTCGCGCACTCTGCTCTTCAGCCGGAGAAAAGCGCTTGGGTGGTCCTTGCTCTGGGCCCTTTCCTGAGCCTGGAGTCAAGCTTGGACATCCACATTGCCAGGAAGAGGCAGAATCACATGAATAAGTTTGTTCCTTCCCCCTGCACCTTCCGAGGACTTGTTTGAGCCAGAGTCTGTCAGACATGTCCTCCACAGCCCGATCAGGACTGCCTGTGTTTCAAGGGGCAGAGCTGACCCAGGGGCGAGTGGGCCTCTTGCTCTCCCAACTTCCCTGAGGCTGCTGGGAGAAAAGAGGCTTGGGCATCCACACACTTGCTCCCCACTTCCCTAACCAGGCCGTCTGAGCTCCAAGTCCTTGCAGTGTGAAACAGCCTCTGCCAGCACCTCCCTCCGAGTGGGCCTTAAATTGGCCTAGACCAGGGAAATATGCTAGGGGTAAGAGACTGGGGAGGTAACCAGGCATGTCTGGACACACTCGCAGCCTGCCCTTCATGGGGCAGCAGCCCCGGAGGCCAGGAAGGTCTGGGCAACCCTGGCCAAGGGCAGAGACCATGCTGGGTGCTTCCCCTGGCCTGTGGGTCCTCTCAGCAGAACCACCCCTTTCCCGCATGAAGACCTCCCTGGCTGCCTCCAAGGGCCGGTTGCAAGCATTCTCGAAGGCTGCCGCACTTCCGACCCCAAGCGAGGCTTGTTTTTCCGCAAGTCGCACAATCCGCTCCCAAGCCGGGGAAAAGCACATCGGGGTGGTCCTTTCTCTGGGCCCTTGCCCCTGAGCCTGGAGTCGAGCTTGGACATCCACATTGCCAGGAAGAGGCAGAATCACATGCATACGTTTGTTCCTGCCCCCTGCACCTTCCGAGGACTTGGTTGAGCCAGAGTCTGTCAGACATCTGCTCCACAGTCCCAGCAGGACTGCCTGTGTGTCAAGGGGCAGAGCCGACCTAGGGGCAGAGTGGGCCTCTTGCTCTCCCTACTGCCCTGAGGCTGCTGGGAGAAAGAGGCTTTGGGCATCCAACCAGTTCGTACTCACTTCCCTCTAACAAGGCCGTCTGAGCTCCAAGTCCTTGCAGTGTGGAGACAGCCTCTGCCAGCACCTCCCTCGAGTTGGACTCAAAAGTGGCCTAGCACAGGAAATATGCTAGGGGGTAAGTGACTGGGGAGGTAACCAGGCATGTCTGGACACACAGCAGCCTGCCCTTCATGGGGCAGCAGCCCCGGAGGCCAGGAGGTCTGGGCAAGGCTGGCCAGGACAGAGACCATGCTGGGTCCTTCCCATGGCCTGTGGGGACTCTGTGCAGAACCACCCTTTCCCGCATGAGAAGACCTCCCCCTGCCTCCAAAGGCCGGTTGCAAGCATTCTCGCCAGACTGCTGCCGCTCCCTGCCGAGGAGGCTGTTTTTCCAAGTCGCGCACTCTGCTCTTAAGCCCGGGAGAAAAGCACATCGGGTGGTCCTTTCTCTGGGCCCTTGCCCCTGAGCCTGGAGTCAAGCTTGGGACACATTGCCAGGAAGAGGGAGAATCACATGCAAACGTTTGTTCCTGCCCCCTGCACCTTCCGAGGACTTGGTTGAGCCAGAGTCTGTCAGACATCTGCTCAACAGTCCCAGCAGGACTGCCTGTGTGTCAAGGGGCAGAGCCGACCTAGGGTCAGAGTGGGCCTCATGCTCTCCCAACTGCCCTGAGGCTGCTGGGAGAAAGAGGCTTTGGGCATCCAACCCATTTCTCCCCACTTCCCTCTCACCAGGCCGTCTGAGCTCCAGGCTCTTGCTGTGTGAGACAGCCTCTGCCAGCACCTCCTCCTAGTAGGCCTCAAAAGGCCAAGCACAGGAAATGCGCTAGGGGTAGAGACTGGGGAGGTAACCAGGCATGTCTGGACACACCCAGCAGCCTGCCCCTTCATGGGGGCAGCAGCCCGGAGGCCAGGAGGTCTGGGCAACCCCTGGCCAAGGCAGAGACCATGCTGGGTCCTTCCCCCTGGCCTGTGGGGACTCTGAGCAGAACCCCCTTTCCCTGAAGACCTCCCCGCTGCCTCAAAGGGCCGGTTTGCAAGCATTCTCGCCAGACTGCTGCCGCTCCCTGCCGAGGCTTGTTTTTCCCAAGTCGCGCACTCTGCTCTTCAAGCCGGGAGAAAAGCACTCGGGTGGTCCTTTCTCTGGGCCCTTGCCCTGAGCCTGGAGTCAAGCTTGGACATCCACATTGCCAGGAAGAGGCAGAATCACATGCACATCGTTTGTTCCTGCCCTGCACCTTCCGAGGACTTGGTTTGAGCCAGAGTCTGTCAGACATGTCCTCCGCAGCCCAGCAGGAATGCCTGTGTGTCAAGGGGCAGAGCCGACCTAGGGGCAGAGTGGGCCTTGCTCTCCCAGCTGCCCTGAGGCTGCTGGGAGAAAGAGGCTTGGGCATCCACACTGCTCCCCACTTCCCTCTCACCAGGCCGTCTGAGCTCCAAGTCCTTGCAGTGTGGAGACAGCCTCTGCCAGCACCTCCTCCTAGTTGGACTCAAAAAAGGCCTAGCACAGGAAATATGCTAGGGGTAGAGACTGGGGAGGCGACCAGGCATGTCTGGACACACGCCCCGCAGCCTGCCCTTCATGGGGCAGCAGCCCCGGAGGCCAGGGGACGTCTGGGCAAGGCTGGCCATGGACAGAGGTCTTGCTGGGGTCCTTCCCATGGCCTGTGGGGACTCTGTGCAGAACCGGCCCTTTCCCATGAAGACCTCCCACTGCCTCCAAAGGCCGGTTTGCAAGCATTCTCGCCAGACTGCTGCCGCTCCTGCCGAGGGAGGACTGTTTTCCATAAGTCGCACTCTGCTCTTCAGCCGGGAGAAAAGCGCCTGGGTGGTCCTTTGCTCTGGGCCCTTTTCCTGAGCCTGGAGTCAAGCTTGGACATCCACATTGCCAGGAAGAGGCAGAATCACATGAATAAGTTTGTTCCTGCCCCTGCACCTTCGAGACTTGTTTGAGCCAGAGTCTGTCACATGTCCTCCAGCAGCCCAGCAGCAGGAATGCCTGTGTGTGTCAAGGGGCAGAGCCGTCCTAGGGGCAGAGTGTGCCTCTTGCTCTCCCAACTGCCCTGAGGCTGCTGGGAGAAGAGGCTTGGGCATCCAACCCTTGCTCCCACTTCCCTCACCAGGCCGTCTGAGCTCCAAGTCCTTGCTGTGTGGAGACAGCCTCTGCCAGCACCTCCTCCTAGTTGGACTCAAAAAGGCCAAGACCAGGGAAATATGCTAGGGGGGTGACTGGGGAGGCCACCAGGCATGTCTGACACACTCCACGCAGCCTGCCCTTCATGGGGCAGGCAGTCCCGAGGCCAGGGAAGGTCTGGGCAAGGCTGGCCAAGGACAGAGAGGTCATGCTGGGTCCTTCCCCTGGCCTGTGGGGACTCTGAGCAGAACCACCCTTTCCGCATGAAGACCTCCCCACTGCCTCCAAAGGCCAGGTTTGCAAGCATTCTCGCCAGACTGCTGCCGCTCCCACAGGGAGATCTGCTTTTCCCGCAAGTGGCGCACTCTGCTCTTAAGCCCGGGAGAAATGTACTTCGGGGTGGTCCTTTCTCTGGGCACTTGCCCCGGAGCCTGGAGTCAAACTTGGACATCCACATTGCCAGGAAGAGGCAGAGTCACATGCATACGTGTGTACCTGCCCCCTGCACCTTCCGAGAACTTGGTTGAGCCAGAGTCTGTCAGACATGTCCTCCAGCCGCAGCATGCCTGTGTCAAGGGCAGAGCCGACCTAGGGGCAGAGTGGGCCTCGTGCTCTCCCAACTGCCCTGAGGCTGCTGGGAGAAAGAGGCTTTGGCCATCCAACCTGTTGCTCCCCACTTCAATCTCACCAGGCCGTCTGAGCTCCAAGTCCTTGCAGTGTGGAGAGAGCCTCTGCCAGCACCACCCCTCCGACTTGGACTCAAAACAGGCCTAGACCAGGGGAAATATGCTAGGGGTAAGTGACTGGGGAGGCGAACAGGCATGTCTAGACACACACTCCGCAGCCTGCCCCTTCATGGGGCACGAGCCCCGGAGCCAGGTAGGTCTGGGCAAGGCAGGCCAAGGACAGAGACCATGCTGGGTCCTTCCCTGGCCTGTGGGGACTCCTGAGCAGAACCACCCCTTTCCGCATGAAGACCTCCTCCCGGCTGCCTCCAAAGGCCGGTTTGCAAGCATTCTCGCCAGACTGCTGCTGCCTGCACCTGCCGAGGGAGGCTGCTTTTCCCGCAAGTCGCAAGACTCCGCTCCCAAGCCGGGGAGAAAAGCACATCGGGGTGGTCCTTTCTCTGGGCCCTATTCCCTGAGCCTGGAGTCAAGCTTGGACATCCACATTGCCAGGAAGAGGCAGAATCACATGCATACGTTTGTTCCAGCCCCTGCACCTTCCGAGAACTTGGTTTGAGCCAGAGTCTGTCAGACATGTCCTCCACAGCCCCAGCAGGCCTGCCTGTGTGTCAAGGGCAGAGCCGATCTAGGGGCAGAGTGGGCCTTTGCTCTCCCAGCTGCCTGGAGGCTGCTGGGAAAGAGGCTTGGGCATCCACACACTTGCTCCCCTTCCCTCTGACCAGGCCGTCTGAGCTCAAGTCCTTGCAGTGTGGAGACAGCCCATGCCAGCACCTCCTCCTAGTAGGACTCAAAGGCCAAGACAGGAAAATGCTGGGGTAAGAGACTGGGGAGGTCACCAGGCATGTCTAGGACACACTCCCGCAGCCTGCCCTTCATGGGCAGCAGCCCAGGCCAGAGGCCCTGGGCAAGGTCTGGCAACCCTGGCCAAGGCAGAGACCATGCTGGGTGTTCCCTGGCCTGTGGGTCCTCTCAGCAGAACCACCTTTCC
The DNA here is from genome assembly GCA_020226045.1 of Muntiacus reevesi. NCBI lineage: Eukaryota > Metazoa > Chordata > Mammalia > Artiodactyla > Cervidae > Muntiacus > Muntiacus reevesi. Next base: position 774,522 of record JAGTXV010000455.1, read on the forward strand.
CGCATGAAGACCTCCCCCGCTGCCTCCAAGGCCGGTTTGCAAGCATTCTCGCCAGACTGCTGCCGCTCCCTGCCGAGGGAGATCTGCTTTTCCCGCAGGTCGCGCACTCTGCTCTTAAGACTGGGAGAAAAGCGCTTCGGGTTGGTCCTTTCTCTGGGCCCTTGCCCCTGAGCCTGCTGTCGATCTTGGACATCCACATTGCCAGGAAGAGGCCGAATCACATGCATACGTTTGTTCCTGCCCCCTGAACCTTCCAAGGGCTTGGTTGAGCCAGAGTCTGTCAGACATGTCCTCCGCAGCCCCAGCAGGACTGCCTGTGTGTCAAGGGGCAGAGCCGACCTAGGGGCAGAGTGGGCCTCTTGCTCTCCCAGCTGCCCTGAGGCTGTTGGGAGCAAAAGGCTTTGGGCATCCAACCCGTTGCTCCCCACTTCCCTCTCACCAGGCCGTCTGAGCTCCAAGTCCTTGCAGTGTGGAGACAGCCTCTGCCAGCACGTCCCCTCCGAGTTGGATTCAAAAGAGGCCTAGATCCAGGGAAATATGCTGGGGGTAAGTGACTGGGGAGGCGACCAGGCATGTCTGGACACACCCGCAGCCTGCCCTTCATGGGGCAGCAGCCCCGGAGGCCAGGAGGTCTGGGCACGGCGGGCCCTGGCCAGAGGTCTTGCTGGATCCTACCCATGTCCTGTGGTGACTCTGAGCAGAACTGGACCTCTCCCGCAGGAAGACATCCCCGACTGCCTCCAAAGGCCGGTTGGCAAGCATTCTCGCCAGACTGCTGCCGCTCCCTGCCGAGGGAGGCCTGCTTTACACGCAAGACGCGCACTCTGCTCCAAAGCTGGGAGAAAATCGCTTCGGGGTGGTCCTTTCTCTGGGCCCTTGCCCCTGAGCCTGGAGTCGAGCTTGGACATCCACATTGCCAGGAAGAGGCAGAATCACATGCATACGTTTGTTCCTGCCCCCTGAACCTTCCGAGGGCTTGGTTGAGCCAGAGTCTGTGAGACATGTCCTCCGCAGCCCCAGCCGGACTGCCTGTGTGTCAAGGGGCAGAGCCGACCTAGGGGCTGAGTGGGCCTCTTGCTCTCCCACCTTGCCCTGAGGCTGCTGGGAGAAAAGACTGGGCATCCACACCCTTGCTCCCACTTCCCTGTCACCAGGCGTCTGAGCTCCAAGCCCTTGCAGTGTGGAGACAGCCTCTGCCAGCACCTCCCCTCTGAGCAGAACTCAAAAGGCCAGACAGGGAAAATGCTGGGGGTAGAGACTGGGGAGGACCAGGCATGTCTGGACACACTCCCAGCCTGCCCTTCATGGGGCAGCAGCCCCGGAGGCCAGGGAAGGTCTGGGCAAGGCTGGCCAAGGGACAGAGACCATGCTGGGTGTTCCCCTGGCCTGTGGGACTCTCAGCAGAACCACCCCTTTCCGCATGAAGACCTCCCCGGCTGCCTCAAAGGCCGGTTTGCAAGCATTCTCGCCAGACTGCTGCCGCTCCCACCGAGGGAGGGCTTTTCCCGCAAGTCGCCCACTCTGCTCCCAAGCCGGGAGAAAAGCGCTCAGGGTGGTCCTTTCTCTTGGCCCTTCCCCTGAGCCTGGAGTCAAGCTTGATCCACATTGCCAGGAAGAGGCAGAATCACATGCATACGTTTGTTCCTGCCCCTGCACCTTCCGAGGACTTGTTTGAGCCAGAGTCTGTCAGGACATCCTCCGCAGCCCCAGCAGGCCTGCCTGTGTGTGTCAAGGGGCAGAGCTGACCTAGGGGCAGAGTGGGCCTCTGCTCTCCCAGCTGCCCTGAGGCTGCTGGGCCAGAAAAGACCTTGGGCATCCAACCCTTGCTCACTTCCCTCTCACCAGGCCGTCTGAGCTCCAAGGCTCTTGCAGTGTGAGACAGCCTCTGCCAGCACCTCCCTCCTAGTGGCCTCAAAAAGGCCAAGCACAGGGGAAATGCGCTAGGGGGTAAGTGACTGGGGAGGCGACCAGGCATGTCTGACACACTCCCAGCCTGCCCTTCATGGGGCAGCAGCCCCGGAGGCCAGGAAGGTCTGGGCAAGGCTGGCCAAGGACAGAGACCATGCTGGGTCCTTCCCCTGGCCTGTGGGGACTCTCAGCAGAACCACCCTTTCCGCATGAAGACCTCCCCTGCCTCCAAGGGCCGGTTTGCAAGCATTCTCGCCAGACTGCGCTCCCTCCCCGAGGGAGGCCTGTTTTTCCCTGCAAGTCGCGCTCTGCTCCCAAGCCGGGAGAAAAGCACAGGGTGGTCCTCTCTCTGGGCCCTTGCCCCTGAGCCTGGAGTCAAGCTTGGACATCCACATTGCCAGGAAGAGGCAGAAACACATGCAAATGTATGTTCCTGCCCCCTGCACCTTCCGCGGGATTGTTTGAGCCAGAGTCTGTCAGACATGTCCTCCACAGCCCGATCAGGACTGCCTGTGTGTGTCAAGGGGCAGAGCTGACCAAGGGGCAGAGAGGGCCTTTTGCTCTCCCAGTTGCCCTGAGGCTGCTTGGCCAAAGAGGCTTTGGGCATCCACACCCTTGCTCCGCATTTCCCTGTGAACAGGCCGTCTGAGCTCCAAGTCCTTGCAGTGTGGAGACAGCCTCATGCCAGCACCTCCCCTCCGAGTGGACTCAAAAGGCCTAGAGCACAGGGAAAATGCTAGGGGTAAGAGACTGGGGAGGACCAGGCATGTCTGGACACACTCCACAGCCTGCCCTTCATGGGGCAGCAGCCCCGGAGGCCAGGAAGGTCTGGGCAAGGCTGGCCAAGACAGAGACCATGCTGGGTGCTGCCCCTGGCCTGTGGGGACTCTCAGCAGAACCACCCTTTCCCATGAAGACCTCCCCTGCCTCCAAAGGCCGGTTTGCAAGCATTCTCCCAGACTCCTGCCGCTCCCTGCCGAGGGAGGCCTGCTTTTCCATAAGTCGCGCAATCTGCTCTAAGCCGGGAGAAAAGCACATCGGGGTGGTCCTTTCTCTGGGACCTTTTCCCTGAGCCTGGAGTCAAGCTTGGACATCCACATTGCCAGGAAGAGGCAGAATCACATGCATAAGTTTGTTCCTTCCCCCTGCACCTTCCGAGGGCTTGTTTGAGCCAGAGTCTGTCAGACATATACTCAGCAGCCCCAGCAGGAACTGCCTGTGTGTCAAGGGCAGAGCCGACCTAGGGGCAGAGTGGGCCTCTTGCTCTCCCAACTGCCCTGAGGCTGCTGGGGAGAAAGGGCTTTGGGCATCCACACCCACTTGCTCCCACTTCCCTCTCATCAGGCTGTCTGAGCTCCAAGACCTTGCAGTGTGGAGACAGCCTCTGCCAGCACCTCCCCTCCGAGTTGGACTCAAAAGAGGCCTAGACCAGGGGAAATATGCTAGAGGGTAAGAGATTGGGGAGGCGACAGGGCATGTCTAGACACACACCCCGCAGCCTGCCCCTTCATGGGGGAGCAGCCCTGGAGGCCAGGAAAGTCTGGGCAAGGCTGACCTAGGGCAGAGACCATGCTGGATCCTACCCATGTCCTGTGGGGACTCTGAGCAGAACCACCCCTTTCCCGCATGAAGACCTCCCCGGCTGCCTCCAAGGGCCAGTTGCAAGCATTCTCAGACTGCTGCCGCTCCTGCCCAAGGGAGATCTGCTTCTCCCGCAAGTCGCGCACTCTGCACTTAAGCCCGGGAGAAACGCACTTCGGGGTGGTCCTTTCTCTGGGCCCTTGCCCCTGAGCCTGGAGTCAAGCTTGGACATCCACAGTGCCAGGAACAGGCAGAATCACATGCATACGTTTGTTCCTGCTCCCTGCACCTTCCGAGGACCTGGTTGAGCCAGAGTCTGTCAGACCTGTCCTCCGCAGCCCCAGCAGGAATGTCTGTGTATCAAGGGGTAGAGCCGACCTAGGGGCAGAGTGGGCCTCTTGCTCTCCCAACTGCCCTGAGGCTGCTGGGAGAAAGAGGCTTTGGGCATCCAACCCGTTCCTCCCCACTTCCCTCTCACCAGGCCGTCTGAGCTCCAAGTCCTTGCAGTGTGGAGACAGCCTCTCCCAGCACCTCCCTCCTAGGGCCTCAAAGTGGCCAAGCACAGGGAAAATGCTAGGGCGTAAGAGACAGGGGAGGCGACCGGGCATATCTAGACACACAATCCGCAGCCTGCCCCTTCATGGGGCAGCAGCCCCAGGCCAGGAGGTCTGGGCACGGCTGGCCAAGGCAGAGACCATGCTGGGTCCTTCCCCCCTGGCCTGTGGGGCCTCTGTTCAGAACCACCCCTGTCCCGCATGAAGACCTCCCCGACTGCCTCCAAAGGCCGGTTTGCAAGCATTCTCGCCAGACTGCTGCCGCTCCCTGCCCGAGGGAGGCCTGCTTTTCCCACAAGTCGCGCACTCTGCTCCCAAGCCTGGGAGAAAAAACGCTTTTGGGTGGTCCTTTCGCTGGGCCCTTGCCCCTGAGCCTGGAGTCAAACTTGGAAGTCCACACTCCCAGGCCGAGGCAGAACCACATGCACATGTCTGTTCCTGCGCCCTGCACCTTCCGAGATCTCGAGAGAGACAGATTCTGTCATGCAGCTCCTCGGCAACCCCAGCAACACAGCCTGTGTGTCAAGGGGCAGAGCCGGTCTAGGGTAGAGTGGGCCCCTTGCTCTCCCAGCTGGCCTGAGGCTGCTGGGAAAAAAAGGCTTTGGGCATCCACCCCCTTGGTCCCCACTTCATTGTCAACAGGCCGTCTGAGCGCCCAGCCCTTGCAGTGTGGGGACAGCCTCTGCCACCACGTCCCCTCCAAGTAGGACTCAAGGCCAAGCACAGGAAATATGCTAGGGGGTAAGTGACTGGGGAGGCTACCAGGCATGTCTGGACACACTCCACGCAGCCTGCCCTTCATGGGGCAGCAGCCCCAGAGGCCAGGAAGGCCTGGGCAAGGCTGACCAAGGGCCGAGGCCATGCTGGGGTCCTTCCCCTGGCCTGTGGGACTCTGAGCAGAACCACCCTTTCCCGCATGAAGACCTCCCCCTGCCTCCAAAGGCCGGTTTGCAAGCATTCTCGCTGCTGCCGCTCCCCCAGGGAGGCCTGCTTTTCCATAGTCGCACTCTGCTCTTAAGCCCGGGAGAAAAGCGCTTCGGGGTGGTCCTTTCTCTGGGCCCTTGCCCCTGAGCCTGGAGTCGAGCTTGGACATCCACATTGCCAGGAAGAGGCAGAATCACATGCATACGTTTGTTCCTGCCCCATGCACTCTCCGAGGACTTGGTTGAGCCAGAGTCTGTCAGACATGTCCTCCGCAGTCCCAGCAGGACTGACTGTGTGTCAAGGGCAGAGCCGACCTAGGGGCAGAGTGGGCTTCTTGCTCTCCCAACTGCCCTGAGGCTGCTGGGAGAAAGAGGCTTTGGTCATCCAACCCATTGCTCCCAACTTCCCTCTCACCAGGCCGTCTGAGCTCCAAGTCCTTGCAGTGTGGGTACATCCTCTGACACCACCTCCCCTCCAATTATGAATCAAAAGAGGCCTAGGCCCAGGGTAAATGCGCTAGTGGTTAAGACACTGGGGAGTCGACCGGGCATTTCTAGACACACACCCTGCAGCCTGCCCTTTATGGGGCAGCAGCCCCGGAGGCCAGGACGTTCTGGGCAAGCTGGCCAAGGACAGAGATCTTGCTGCCCCTGGCCTGTGGGGACTCTGAGCAGAATCACCCCTTTCCCTGCAGGAAGACCTCCCCTGCCTGCAAAGGCCGGTTTGCAAGCATTCTCGCCAGACTGCTGCCGCTCCCTGACGAGGGAGGCCTGCTTTTCCCGCAAGTCGCACACTCTGCTCTTAAGCCCGGGAGAAAAGCACATCGGGGTGGTCCTTTCTCTGGGCCCTTGCCCCTGAGCCTGGAGTCAACCTTGGACATCCACATTGCCAGGAAGAGGCAGAATCACATGCATACGTTTCTTCCTGCCCCCTGCACCTTCCGAGGACTTGTTTGGGCCAGAGTCTGTCAGACATGTCCTCCACAGCCCGATCAGGACTGCCTGTGTGTCAAGGGGCAGAGCGACCTAGGGGCAGAGTGGGCCTCTTGCTCTCCCACCTGCCCTGAGGCTGCTGGGAAAGAGCTTTGGGCATCCAACACTTGCTCCCACTTCCCTCTGACCAGGCCGTCTGAGCTCCAAGGCTCCTTGCAGTGTGAACAGCCTCTGCCAGCACCTCCCTCCTCAGTAGGACTCAAATTGGCCTAGCACAGGGAAAATGCGCTAGGGGTAGAGACTGGGAGGACCAGGCATGTCTGGCACACTTCCCACATCCTGCACCTTCAAGGGGCAGAACCCCCGGAGGCCAGGAAGTTCTGGGAAAGCATGACCAAGGGCAGGCACCATGCTGGGTTGTGCCCTTGGCCTGTGGGGCCTCTGAGCAGAACCACCCTTTCCCCATGAAGACCTCCCGGCTGCCTCCAAGGGCCAGTTGCAAGCATTCTCGCCAGGCTGCCGCGCTCCCAAGGAGGCTTGCTTTTCCATAGTCGCAATCCGCTCCCAAGCCGGGAGAAAAGCACATCGGGGTGGTCCTTTCTCTGGGCCCTTGCCCCTGAGCCTGGAGTCGAGCTTGGACATCCACATTGCCAGGAAGAGGCAGAATCACATGCATACGTTTGTTCCTGCCCCCTGCACCTACCGAATACTTGGTTGAGCCAGAGTCTGTCAGACATGTCCTCCGTCGCCCCAGCAGGACTGCCTGTGTTTCAAGGGGCAGAGCCGACCTAGGGGCAGAGTGTGCCTCTTGCTCTCCCACCTGCCCTGAGGCTGCTGGGAGAAAGAGGCTTGGGCATCCACACACTTGCTCCCCACTTCCCTCACCAGGCCGTCTGAGCTCCAAGTCTTGCAGTGTGAGACAGCCTCTGCCAGCACCTCCTCCTCAGTAGGACTCAAGAAAGGCCTAGACAGGAAATGCTAGGGGTAAGAGACTGGGGAGGCGACCAGGCATGTCTGGACACACTCCACGCAGCCTGCCCCTTCATGGGGCAGCAGCCCGGAGGCCAGGTCTGGGCAACCCCAAGGCTGGCCAGAGACCATGTCTGCTGGTCCTTCCCTGGCCTGTTGGGACTCTGAGCAGAACCAGCCCTCTCCTGCAGGAAGACCTCCCCGACTGCCTCCAACGGCCAGTTTGCAAGCATTCTCGCCAGACTGCTGCCGCTCCCTGCCCGAGGGAGGCCTGCTTTTCGCGCAAGTCGCGCACTCTGCTCCCAAGTCCGGGAGAAAAGCGCTTCGGGGTGGTCTTTTCTCTGGGCCCTTGCCCCTGAGCCTGGAGTCAAGCTTGGAAGTCCACACTCGCAGGGTGAGGCAGAACCACATTCACACGTTTGTTCCTACCCCCTGCACCTTCCCAGAGCTCGGTTGCGCCAGATTCTCTCAGACTTGTCTTCGGTAGCCCCAGCAGCACCGCCTGTGTGTCAAGGTGCAGAGCCGACCTATGGGCAGAGGGGGCCTCTTGCTCTCCCAGGTGCTCTGAGGCGGCTGGGCCAAAGAGGCCTTGGGCATCCACCCCCTTGCTCCCCACTTCCCTCTCACCAGGCCGTCTGAGCTCCAAGCCCTTGCAGTGTGAAGACAGCCTCTGCCAGCACCTCCCCTCCGAGTAGGACTCAAAAGAGCCCTAGGCCAGGGGAAATGTGCTAGGGGGTAAGAGACTGGGGAGGTGACCGGGCATGTCTAGACAAACACCCCGCAGCCTGTCCCTCCATGGGGCAGCAGCCCCGGAGGCCAGGAAGGTCTGGGCAAGGCTGGCCAAGGACAGGGGTCTTGCTGGGTCCTTCCCATGGCCTGTGGGGACTCTGAGCAGAACCGGCCCTGTCCCGCAGGAAGACCTCCCCGACTGCCTCCAAAGGCCGGTTTGCAAGCATTCTCGCCAGACTGCTGCCGCTCCCTGCCCGAGGGAGGCCTGCTTTTCCCACAAGTCGCGCACTCTGCTCCCAAGCCTGGGAGAAAAAACGCTTTTGGGTGGTCCTTTCGCTGGGCCCTTGCCCCTGAGCCTGGAGTCAAGCTTGGACATCCACATTGCCAGGAAGAGGCAGAATCACATGCACACGTTTGTTCCTGCCCCCTGCACCTTCCGAGGGCTTGGTTGAGCCAGAGTCTGTCAGACATGTCCTCCGCAGCCCCAGCAGGACTGCCTGTGTGTCAAGGGGCAGAGCTGACCTAGGGGCAGAGTGGGCCTCTTGCTCTCCCAGCTGCCCTGAGGCTGCTGGGCCAAAGAGGCCTTGGGCATCCACACCCTTGCTCCGCACTTCCCTGTGACCAGGCCGTCTGAGCTCCAAGTCCTTGCAGTGTGTGAAAACAGCCTCTGCCAGCACCTCCCTCCGAGTTAGGACTCAAAGGCCTAGCACAGGGAAATGCGCTGGGGTAAGAGACTGGGGAGGACCAGGCATGTCTGGACACACTCCAGCAGCCTGCCTTCATGGGGCAGCAGCCCCGGAGGCCAGGAAGGTCTGGGCAAGGCTGGCCAAGGCAGAGACCATGCTGGTGCTGCCCCTGGCCTGTGGGGACTCTGTGCAGAACCACCCTTTCCCCGCAGGAAGACCTCCCACTGCCTCCAAAGGGCCAGTTTGCAAGCATTCTCAGACTGCTGCCGCTCCACCCGAGGAGGCCTGTTTTTCCCGCTAGTCGCGCAATCTGCTCCCAAGCCGGGAGAAAAGCACATCGGGGTGGTCCTTTCTCTGGGCCCTTGCCCCTGAGCCTGGAGTCAAGCTTGGACATCCACATTGCCAGGAAGAGGCAGAATCACATGCATACGTTTGTTCCTGCCCTCTGCACCTTCCGAGGACTTGGTTGAGCCAGAGTCTGTCAGACATGTCCTCCGCAGTCCCAGCAGGAATGCCTGTGTGCCAAGGTGCAGAGCCGACCTAGGGGCAGAGTGGGCCTCTTGCTCTCCCGGCTGCCCTGAGGCTGCTGGGGTGAAGAGGCCTTGGGCATCCACCCCCTTGCTCCCCACTTCCCTCTCACCAGGCCGTCTGAGCTCCAAGTCCTTGCAGTGTGGAGACAGCCTCTGCCAGCACCTCCCCTCCGAGTTGGACTCTAAAGAGGCATAGGCCAGGGGAAATGTGCTAGGGCGTAAGCGACAGGGGAGGCGACCGGGCATGTCAAGAAACACACACCCCGCAGCCTGCCCCTTCATGGGGCAGCAGCACCAGAGGCCAGGAACGTCTGGGCAACGCTGGCCAAGGACAGGGGGCTTGCTGGGTCCTTCCCCCGGCCTGTGGGGCCTCTCAGCAGAACCACCGCTGTCCCTCAGGAAGACCTCCCCACTGCCTCAAAGGCCGGTTTGCAAGCATTCTCGCCAGACTGCCGCTCCTGCCGAGGGAGGCCTGCTTTCCCCGCAAGTCGCGCACTATGCTCCCAAGCCCAGGTGGAAAGCCCTTTGGGGTGGTCCTTCCTCTGGGTCCTTGCTTCTGAGCCTGGAGTAAAGCTTGGACGTCGACATGGCCAGGAAGTGGCAGAATCACATCCACACGTTTGTTCACGGCCCCTACACCTTCCGAGACTTGTTTGAGCCAAGTCTGTCAGACATGTCCTCCACAGCCCAGCAGGAATGCCTGTGTGTCAAGGGGCAGAGCCGACCTAGGGGCAGAGTGGGCCTCTTGCTCTCCCAACTGCCCTGAGGCTGCTGGGAGAAAAGGCTTGGGCATCCACACTTGCTCCCACTTCCTCTGACCAGGCCGTCTGAGCTCCAAGTCCTTGCAGTGTGGAAACAGCCTCTGCCAGCACCTCCCTCCTAGTTAGGACTCAAAAAGTGGCCTAGCACAGGGAAAATGCTGGGGTAAGAGACAGGGGAGGCGACCGGGCATATCTAGACACACAATCCGCAGCCTGCCCCTTCATGGGGCAGCAGCCCCGGAGGCCAGAAAGGTCTGGGCAACCCTGGCCAAGGGCAGAGACCATGCTGGATCCTACCCATGTCCTGTGGTGACTCTGAGCAGAACCACCCCTTTCCCCGCATGAAGACCTCCCCTGCTGCCTCAAAGGGCGGGTTGAAAGCATTCTCGCCAGACTGCTGCCGCTCCCTGACGGAGGGAGGCCTGCTTTCCCCGCAAGTCGCGCACTATGCTCCCAAGCCCAGGTGGAAAGCCCTTTGGGGTGGTCCTTCCTCTGGGTCCTTGCTTCTGAGCCTGGAGTAAAGCTTGGACGTCGACATGGCCAGGAAGTGGCAGAATCACATCCACACGTTTGTTCACGGCCCCTACACCTTCCGAGAACTGGTTTGAGCCTGTCTGTCAGACATGTCCTCCGCAGCCCCAGCAGGACTGCCTGTGTGTCAAGGGCAGAGCCTGATCTAGGGGCAGAGTGGGCCTCTGCTCTCCCAGCTGCCCTGAGGCTGCTGGGAGAAAGAGGACCTTGGGCATCACACACTTGCTCCCACTTCCCTGTGCACCAGGCCGTCTGAGCTCCAGGCTCTTGCAGTGTGAGACAGCCCATGCCAGCACCTCCCCTCCGAGTAGGCCTTAAATTAGGCCAAGCCCAGGCGATATGCGTTAGGGGGTAAGAGCCTGGGAAGGCGACCAGGCATGTCTGGACACACTCCCCGCAGCCTGCCCTTTATGGGGCAGCAGCCCCGGAGGCCAGGAAGGCCTGAGCAACGCTGGCCAAGGGCATAGACCATGCTGGATGCTGCCCCTGCCCTGTGGGTCGTCTCAGCAGAACCACCCCTTTCCTGCATGAAGACCTCCCCGACTGCCTCCAACGGCCGGTTTGCAAGCATTCTCGCCAGACTGCTGCCGCTCCCTGCCGGGAGGCTGTTTTCCCATAAGTCGCGCAATCTGCTCCCCGGAGAAAAGCACATCGGGTGGTCCTTTGTCTGGGCCGTTGCCCGTGAGCCTGGAGTCAAGCTTGGACATCCACATTGCCAGGAAGAGGCAGAATCACATGCACGTTTGTTCCTGAGCCCTGCACCTTCCGAGCACTTGGTTGAGCCAGAGTCTGTCAGACATGTCCTCCGCAGTCCCAGCAGCACAGCCTGTGTGTCAAGGGGCAGAGCCGACCTAGGGGCAGAGTGGGCCTGTTGCTCTCCCAATTGCCCTGAGGCTGCTGGGAGAAAGAGGCTTGGGCATCCACACTTGCTCCCCACTTCCTCTCACCAGGCCGTCTGAGCTCCAGGTCTTGCAGTGTGAGACAGCCTCTGCCAGCACCTCCCTCCAGTAGGACTCAAAAGCCAAGCACAGGAAAATGCTAGGGCGTAAGAGACAGGGGAGGCGACCGGGCATATCTAGACACACAATCCGCAGCCTGCCCCTTCATGGGGCAGCAGCCCCGGAGGCCAGGAGGTCTGGGCAAGGCTGGCCAGGACAGAGACCATGCTGGGTCCTTCCCTGGCCTGTGGGGTCCTCTGAGCAGAACCACCCCTTTCCCATGAAGACCTCCCCGACTGCCTCCAAAGGCCGGTTTGCAAGCATTCTCGCAAGACTGCTGCCGCTCCCTGCCCGGGGGAGGCCTGCTTTTCCCGCAAGTCGTGCACTCTGTTCCCAAGCCCGGGAGAAAAGCGCATCTGGGTAGTCCTTTCTCTGGGCCCTTGCCCCTGAGCCTGGAGTCAAGCTTGGACATCTACATTGCCAGGAAGTGGCAGAATCACATGCACGTTTGTTCCTGCCCTGCACCTTCCGAGAACTTGTTGAGCCAGAGTCTGTCAGACATGTCCTCCCACAGCCCCAGCAGGCCTGCCTGTGTGTCAAGGGTCAGAGCTGACCTAGGGGTAGAGTGGGCCTCTTGCTCGCCCAGCTGGCCTGAGGCTGCTGGGAGAAAAAGACTTTGGGCATCCACCCCCTTTCTCCCCAATTCCCTCTCACCAGGCCATCTGAGCTCCATGCCTTTCAGGGTCGAGACATCCTCTGCCAGCGACTCTCCTCCAAGTAGGACTCAATAGAGGCATAGGCCAGGGGAAATGTGCTAGGGCGTAAGAGACAGGGGAGGCGACCGGGCATATCTAGACACACAATCCGCAGCCTGCCCCTTCATGGGGCAGCAGCCCCGGAGGCCAGAAAGGTCTGGGCAACCCTGGCCAAGGGCAGAGACCATGCTGGATCCTACCCATGTCCTGTGGTGACTCTGAGCAGAACTGGACCTCTCCCGCAGGAAGACCTCCCCGAATGCTTCCAAAGGCCGGTTTGCAAACACTCTCGCCAGACTGCTGCCGCTCCCTGACGGAGGGAGGCCTGCTTTCCCCGCAAGTCGCGCACTATGCTCCCAAGCCCAGGTGGAAAGCCCTTTGGGGTGGTCCTTCCTCTGGGTCCTTGCTTCTGAGCCTGGAGTAAAGCTTGGACGTCGACATGGCCAGGAAGTGGCAGAATCACATCCACACGTTTGTTCACGGCCCCTACACCTTCCGAGGGCTTGGTTGACCCAGAGTCTGTCAGTAATGTACTCCGCAGCCACAGCAGGACTGCCTGTGTGTCAAGGGGCAGAGCTGACCAAGGGGCAGAGAGGGCCTTTTGCTCTCCCAGTTGCCCTGAGGCTGCTTGGCCAAAGAGGCTTTGGGCATCCACACCCTTGCTCCGCATTTCCCTCTCTCACCATCTGAGCTCCAGGCCCTTGGAGTGTGGAGACAGCCCCTGCCAGCACCTCCCTCCGAGTGGACTCAAAGGGCCAAGCACAGGGAAATATGCGCTAGGGGGGTAGAGACTGGGGAGGCCAGGCATGTCTGGACACACTCCCGCAGCCTGCCCTTCATGGGGCAGCAGCCCCGGAGGCCAGGGGTCTGGGCAAGGCTGGCCAAGGACAGAGACCATGCTGGGTGCTCCCCTGGCCTGTGGGGTCCTAGCAGAACCACCCCTTTCCCGCATGAAGACCTCCCCTGCCTCAAAGGCCGGTTTGCAAGCATTCTCAGACTGCTGCCGCTCCCTGCCGAGGGAGGCCTGCTTTTCCCAAGTCGCACTCTGCTCAAGCCGGGAGTAAAGCACATCGGGGTGGTCCTTTCTCTGGGCCCTTGCCCCTGAGCCTGGAGTCAAGCATGGACATCCACATTGACAGGAAGAGGCAGAATCACATGCAATACGTTTGTTCCTGCCCCTGCACCTACCGAGGACTTGGTTGAGCCAGAGTCTGTCACATATGTCCTCTCCACAGCCAGCAGGACTGCCTGTGTTTCAAGGGCAGAGCCGACCTAGGGGCAGAGTGGGCCTCTTGCTCTCCCAACTGCCCTGAGGCTGCTGGGAGAAAGAGGCTTGGGCATCAACCCATTGCTCCCCACTTCCCTCTACCAGGCCGTCTGAGCTCCAAGTCCTTGCAGTGTGAAGACAGCCTCTGCCAGCACCTCCCTCCGAGTTGGACTCAAATTAGGCCTAGACCAGGGAAATATGCGCTGGGGGTAAGTGACTGGGGAGGCGACCAGGCATGTCTGGACACACTCCACAGCCTGCCCTTCATGGGGCAGCAGTCCCCGGAGGCCAGGAGTTCTGGGCAACCTGGCCAAGGGCCAGAGACCATGCTTGCGGGTCCTTCCCATCGCCTGTGGGGACTCTGAGCAGAACCGGCCCCTTCCCGCAGGAAGAGCTCCCCAACTGCCTCCAAAGGCCAGTTTGCAAGCATTCTCACCAGACTGCTGCCGCTCCCTGCCGAGGGAGGCCTGCTTTTCCCGCAAGTCACGCACTCTGCTCCCAAGCCCGGGAGAAAAGCACAGGGTGGTCCTTCCTCTGGGCCCTATTCCGTGAGCCTGGAGTCAAGCTTGGACATCCACATTGCCAGGAAGAGGCAGAATCACATGCATACGTTTGTTCCTGCCCTCTGCACCTTCCGAGGACTTGGTTGAGCCAGAGTCTGTCAGACATGTCCTCCGCAGTCCCAGCAGGCCTGCCTGAGTGTCAAGTGGCAGGGCTGATCTAGGGGCAGAGTGGGCCTCTTGCTCTCTCCCAGGTGCCCTGAGGCTGCTGGGAGAAAAAGGCTTTGGGCATCCAACCCATTGCTCCCCACTTCCCTCTCTCCAGGCCGTCTGAGCTCCAAGTCCTTGCAGTGTGGAGACAGCCTCTGCCTGCACGTCCCCTCCGAGTAGGACTCAAAGTAGGCCTAGATCCAGGGAAATATGCTAGGGGTAGAGACTGGGGAGGCGACCAGGCATGTCTGGACACACTCCCCGCAGCCTGCCCCTTCATGGGGCAGCAGCCCCGGAGGCCAGGAAGGTCTGGGCAACCCTGGCCAAGGGGCAGACACCATGCTGGGTGTTTCCCCTGGCCTGTGGGGACTCTGAGGAGAACCAGCCCTCTCCCGCAGGAAGACCTCCCCGACTGCCTCCAAAGGCCGGTTTGCAAGCATTCTCGCCAGAGTGCTGCCAAACCCTGCCCAAAGGAGGCCTGCTTTTCCCGCAAGTCACGCACTCTGCTCGCAAGCCGGGAGAAAATCGCTTCGGTGTGGTCCTTCCTCTGGGCCCTTGCCCCTGAGCCTGGAGTCAAGCTTGGATCCACATTGCAGGAAGAAAGAATCACATGCATACGTTTGTTCCTGCCCCTGCACCTTCCGAGACTTGGTTGAGCCAGAGTCTGTCAGACATGTCCTCCAGAGCCCCAGCAGGCCTGCCTGTGTGTCAAGGGGAAGAGTCGACCAAGGGGCAGAGTGGGCCTCTTGCTCGCACAGCTGGCCTGAGGCTGCTGGGAGAAAAAGGCTTTGGGCATCCAACCCGTTGCTCCCCACTTCGGTCTCACCAGGCCGTCTGAGTGTCAAGCCCTTGCAGTGTGGGTACAGCCTCTGCCACCACCTCCCCTCCAAGTAGGACTCAAAAGAGGCCTAGGCCCAGGGGAAATGCGCTAGGGGTTAAGACACTGGGGAGGCGACCGGGCATTTCTAGACACACACCCTGCAGCCTGCACCATCATGGAGCAGCCGCCCTGGAAGCGAGCAAGGTCTGGGCAAGGCTGGCCATGGACAGAGGTCGTGCTGGGTCCTTCCCCTGGCCTGTGGGGACTCTGGTGCAGAACCGGCCTTTCCATGAAGACCTCCCCGACTGCCTCCAACGGCCGGTTTGCAAGCATTCTCGCCAGACTGCTGCCGCTCCCTGCCAAGGGAGGCCTGCTTTTCCCGCAAGTCGCGCACTCTGCTCTTAAGCCCGGGAGAAAAGCGATTCGGGGTGGTCCTTTCTCTGGGCCCTTGCCCCTGAGCCTGGAGTCAAGCTTGGACATCCACATTGCCAGGAAGAGGCAGAATCACATGCATACGTTTGTTCCTGCCCTCTGCACCTTCCGAGGACTTGGTTGAGCCAGAGTCTGTCAGACATGTCCTCCGCAGTCCCAGCAGCACCACCTGTGTGTCAAGGGGAAGAGTCGACCAAGGGGCAGAGTGGGCCTCTTGCTCGCACAGCTGGCCTGAGGCTGCTGGGAGAAAAAGGCTTTGGGCATCCAACCCGTTGCTCCCCACTTCGGTCTCACCAGGCCGTCTGAGTGTCAAGCCCTTGCAGTGTGGAGACAGCCTCTGCCACCACCTCCCCTCCAAGTAGGACTCAAAAGAGGCCTAGGCCCAGGGGAAATGCGCTAGGGGTTAAGACACTGGGGAGGCGACCGGGCAT
>JAGTXV010000455.1:790479-854039 GCA_020226045.1 Muntiacus reevesi
CTGTCAGATATGTCCTCCAGTCCCGAGCAGGACTGCCTGTGTTTCAAGGGCAGAGCTGACCCACGGGTAGAGTGCAGAGTGGCCTTGCTTGCCTCCCAACTGCCCTGAGGCTGCTGGGACAAGAGGCCTGGGCATCCACACACTGTTCCTCCCCACTTCCCAGTCACCAGACCGCCTGAGCTCCAGGCTCCTGTTGTGTGAAACAGCACATTCCAGCACCTCCCTCCCGAGTTGGACTCAAAAGAGGCCCAGACCAGGGAAAATGCTAGGGTAAGAGACTGGGGAGGTAACCAGGCATGTCTGACACACTCCACGCAGCCTGCCCTTCATGGGCAGCAGCCCCGAGGCCTGTAGTTCTGGGCAACCCTGGCCAAGGGCAGAGACTATGCTAGTTGCTGCCCTGGCCTGTGGGGTTCTCAGCAGAACCGGCCCTTTCCGTGCATGAAGACCTCCCAACTGCCTCCAAAGGCCGGTTTTCAACCAATCTCGCCAGATTGCTGCCGCTCCCTGCCGAGGGAGATCTGCTTTTCCCGCAAGTCGCGCACTCTGCTCTTAAGCCCGGGAGAAAAGCGCTTCGGGGTGGTCCTTTCTCTGGGCCCTTGCCACTGAGCTTTTGGTCGACCTTGGACATACACATTGCCACGAAGAGGCAGAATCACATGCATACGTTTGTTCCTGCCCCCTGAACCTTCCCAGGACTTGGTTGAGCCAGAGTCTGTCAGACATGTCCTCCGCATTCCCAGAAGGACTGCGTGTGTGTCAAGGGGCAGTGCCGACCTAGGGGCAGAGTGTGCCTCTTGCTCTCCCACCTGCCCTGAGGCTGCTGGGAGAAAGAGGCTTTGGGCATCCTACCCGTTCCTCCCCACTTCCCTCTCACCACGCCGCCTGAGCTCCTAGTCCTTGCAGTGCGGAGACAGCTTCTGCCAGCACCTCCCCTCCGAGTTGGACTCAAAAGAGGCCTAGACCAGGGGAAATATGCTAGGGGTAAGTGACTGGGGAGGCGACCAGGCATGTCTAGACACAAACCCCGCAGCCTGCCCGTTCATGGGGCAGGAGCCCCGGAGGCCTGGGAGGTCTGGGCAAGGCTGGCCAAGGACAGGGGTCTTGCGGGGCCCTTCCCTTGGCCTGTGGAGACTCTGAGCAGAACCGGCTCTTTCCCGCAGGAAGACCTCCCCAACTGCCTCCAAAGGCCGGTTTTCAAGCATTCTCGCCAGACTGCTGCCGCTCCCTGCCTTGGGAGATCTGCTTTTCCCGCAAGTCGCGCACTCTGCTCTTAAGCCCGGGAGAAAAGCGCTTCGGGGTGGTCCTTTCTCTGGGCCCTTGCCCCTGAGCCTGGAGTCGAGCTTGGACATCCACATTGCCAGGAAGAGGCAGAATCACATGCATACGTTTGTTCCTGCCCCCTGCACCTTCCGAGGACTTGGTTGAGCCAGAGTCTGTCAGACATGTCCTCCGCAGTCCCAGCAGGACTGCCTGTGTGTCAAGGGCAGAGCCGACCAAGGGCAGAGTGTGCCTCTTGCTCTCCCTACTGCCCTGAGGCTGCTGGGAGAAAGAGGCTTTGGGCAT
This sequence comes from Muntiacus reevesi, assembly GCA_020226045.1. NCBI lineage: Eukaryota > Metazoa > Chordata > Mammalia > Artiodactyla > Cervidae > Muntiacus > Muntiacus reevesi. The sequence continues at coordinate 792,046 of JAGTXV010000455.1, forward strand.
CCAACCCGTTGGTCCCCACTTCCCTCTCACCAGGCCGTCTGAGCTCCAAGTCCTTGCAGTGTGGAGACAGCCTCTGCCAGCACCTCACCTCCGAGTTGGACTCAAATGAGGCCTAGACCAGGGGAAATATGCTAGGGGTAAAATACTGGGTAGGCGACCAGGCATGTCTAGACACACACCCCGCAGCCTGCCCCTTCATGGGGCAGGAGCCCCGGAGGCCAGGGAGGTCTGGGCAAGGCTGGCCAAGGACAGGGGTCTTGCTGGGTCCTTCCTTTGGCCTGTGGGGACTCTGAGCAGAACCGGCCCTTTCCCGCAGGAAGACCTCCCCAACTGCCTCCAAAGGCTGGTTTGCAAGCATTCTCGCCAGACTGCTGCCGCTCCCTGCCGAGGGAGATGTGCTTTTCCTGCAAGTGGCGCACTCTGCTCTTAAACCCGGGAGAAAAGTGCTTCAGGGTGGTCCTTTCTCTGGGCCCTTGCCCCTGAGCCTGGAGTCGAGCTTGGACATCCACATTGCCAGGAAGAGGCAGAATTACATGCATACGTTTATTCCTGCCCCCTGCACTTTCCGAGGACTTGGTTGATCCAGAGTCTGTCAGACATGTCCTCCGCAGTCCCAGCAGGACTGCCTGTGTGTCAAGGGGCAGAGCCGACCTAGGGGCAGAGTGGGCCTCTTGCTCTCCCAACTGCCCTGAGGCTGCTGGGAGAAAGAGGCTTTGGGCATCCAACCCATTGCTCCCCACTTCCGTCTCACCAGGCCGTCTGAGCTCCAAGTCCTTGCTGTGTGGAGACAGCCTCTGCCAGCACCTCCCCTCCGAGTTGGACTCAAAAGAGGCCTAGACCAGGGGAAATATGCTAGGGGTAAGTGACTGGGGAGGCGACCAGGCATGTCTAGACACACCCGGCAGCCTGCCCCTTCATGGGGCAGGAGCCCTGGAGGCCAGGGAAATCTGGGCAAGGCTGGCCAAGGCCAGGGGTCTTGCTGGGCCCTTCCCATGGCCTGTGGGGACTCTGAGCAGAAACGGCCCTTTCCCGCAGGAAGACCTACCCAACTGCTTCCAAAGGCCGGTTTGCAAGCATTCTCGCCAGACTGCTGCCGCTCTATGCCGAGGGAGATTTGCTTTTACGCAAGTCGTGAACTCTCCTCTTAAGCCCGGGAGAAAAGCGCTTCGGGGTGGTCCTTTCTCTGGGCCCTTGCCACTGAGCTTTTGGTCGAGCTTGGACATCCACATTGCCACGAAGAGGCAGAATCACATGCATACGTTTGTTCCTGCCCCCTGCACCTTCCCAGGACTTGGTTGAGCCAGAGTCTGTCAGACATCTGCTCCGCAGTCCCAGCAGGACTGCCTGTGTGTCAAGGGGCAGAGCCGACCTAGGGGCACAGTGTCCCTCTTCCTCTCCCTACTGCGCTGAGGCTGCTGGGAGAAAGAGGCTTTGGGCATCCAACCCGTTCGTCCCCACTTCCCTCTCACAAGGCCGTCTGAGCTCCAAGTCCTTGCAGTGTTTAGACAGCATCTGACAGCACCTCAGCACCGAGTTGGACTCAAAAGAGGCCTAGACCAGGGGAAATATGCTAGGGATAAGTGACTGGGGAGTCGACAAGGTATGTCTAGATACACACCCCGCAGCCTGCCCCTTCATGGGGCAGGAGCCCCGGAGGCCAGGGAGGTCTGGGCAAGGCTGGCCAAGGATAGGGGTCTTGCGGGGTCCTTCCGTTGGCCTGTGGGGACTCTGAGCAGAACCGGCCCTTTCCCGCAGGAAGACTTACCCAACTGCTTCCAAAGGCCGGTTTGCAAGCATTCTCGCCAGACTGCTGCCGCTCTATGCCGAGGGAGATTTGCTTTTACGCAAGTCGTGAACTCTCCTCTTAAGCCCGGGAGAAAAGCGCTTCGGGGTGGTCCTTTCTCTGGGCCCTTGCCCCTGAGCCTGGAGTCGAGCTTGGACATCCACATTGCCACGAAGAGGCAGAATCACATGCATACGTTTGTTCCTGCCCCCTGCACCTTCCCAGGACTTGGTTGAGCCAGAGTCTGTCAGACATCTGCTCCGCAGTCCCAGCAGGACTGCCTGTGTGTCAAGGGGCAGAGCCGACCTAGGGGCACAGTGTCCCTCTTCCTCTCCCTACTGCGCTAAGGCTGCTGGGAGAAAGAGGCTTTGGGCATCCAACCCGTTCGTCCCCACTTCCCTCTCACAAGGCCGTCTGAGCTCCAAGTCCTTGCAATGTGGAGACAGCCTCTGCCAGCACCTCCCCTCCGAGTTGGACTCAAAATAGGCCTAGACCAGGGGAAATATGCTAGGGGTAAGTGACTGGGGAGGCGACCAGGCATGTATAGACACACACCCCGCAGCCTGCCCCTTCATGGGGTAGGAGCCCTGGAGGCCAGGGACGTATCGGCAAGGCTGGTCAAGGACAGGGTCTTGCGGGGTCCTTCCCATGGCCGGTGGGGACTCTGAGCAGAACCGGCCCTTTCCCGCAGGAAGACCTCCCCAACTGCCTCCAAAGGCCGGATTGCAAGCATTCTCGCCAGACTGCTGCCATTCCCTGCCCGAGGGGGACCTGCTTTTCCCGCAAGTCGCACACCCTGCTCTGAAGCCCAGGAGAAAAGCGCTTCAGGGTGGTCTTCTCTCTGGCCCTTGCCCCTGAGCTTGGAGTCAAGCTTGGACATCCACATTGCCAGGAAGAGGCAGAATCACATGCATACGTTTGTTCCTGCCCCCTGCACCTTCCCAGGACTTGGTTGAGCTAGAGTCTGTCAGACATGTCCTCCGCATTCCCAGAAGGACTGCGTGTGTGTCAAGGGGCAGTGCCGACCTAGGGGCAGAGTGTGCCTCTTGCTCTCCCACCTGCCCTGAGGCTGCTGGGAGAAAGAGGCTTTGGGCATCCTTCCCGTTCCTCCCCACTTCCCTCTCACCATGCCGCCTGAGTTCCAAGTCCTTGCAGTGTGGAGACAGCTTCTGCCAGCACGTCCCCTCCGAGTTGGACTCAAAAGAGGCCTAGACCAGGGGAAATATGCTAGGGGTAATTGACTGGGGAGGCCACCAGGCATGTCTAGACACAAACCCCGCAGCCTGCCCCTTCATGGGGCAGGAGCCCCGGAGGCCTGGGAGGTCTGGGCAAGGCTGGCCAAGGACAGGGATCTTGCGGGGTCCTTCCCTTGGCCTGTGGGGACTCTGAGCAGAACGGGCTCTTTCCCGCAGGAAGACCTCCCCAACTGCCTCCAAAGGCCGGTTTGCAAGCATTCTCGCCAGACTGCTGCCGGTCCCTGCCGAGGGAGATCTGCTTGTCCCGCAAGTCGCGCACTCTGCTCTTAAGCCCGGGAGAAAAGCGCTTCGGGGTGGTACTTTCTCTGGGCCCTTGCCCCTGAGCCTGGAGTGGAGCTTGGACATCCACTTTCCCAGGAAGAGGCAGAATTACATGCATACGTTTATTCCTGCCCCCTGCACTTTCCGAGGACTTGGTTGATCCAGAGTCTGTCAGACATGTCCTCCGCAGTCCCAGCAGGACTGCCTGTGTGTCAAGGGGCAGAGCCGACCTAGGGGCAGAGTGGGCCTCTTGCTCTCCCAACTGCCCTGAGGCTGCTGGGAGAAAGAGGCTTTGGGCATCCAACCCATTTCTCCCCACTTCCCTCTCACCAGGCCGTCTGAGCTCCAAGTCCTTGCTGTGTGGAGACAGCCTCTGCCAGCACCTCCCCTCCGAGTTGGACTCAAAAGAGGCCTAGACCAGGGGAAATATGCTAGGGGTAAGTGACTGGGGAGGCGACCAGGCATGTCTAGACACAAACCCCGCAGCCTGCCCCTTCATGGGGCAGGAGCCCCGGAGGCCAGGGAAGTCTGGGCAAGGCTGGCCAAGGACAGGGGTCTTGCTGGGCCCTTCCCATGGACTGTGGGGACTCTGAGCAGAACCGGCCCTTTCCCGCAGGAAGACCTCCCCAACTGCTTCTAAAAACCGGTTTGGAAGCATTCTCGCCAGACTGCTGCCGCTCCCTGACGAGGGAGGCCTGCTTTTCCCGCAAGTCGCGCACTCTGCTCTTAAGCCCGGGAGAAAAGCGCTTCGGGGTGGTCCTTTCTCTGGGCCCTTGCCCCTGATCCTGGAGTCGAGTTTGGACATCCACATTGCCAGGAAGAGGCAGAATCACATGCATACGTTTGTTCCTGCCCCCTGCACCTTCCGAGGACTTGGTTGAGCCAGAGTCTGTCAGATATGTTCTCCGCAGCCCCAGCAGAACTGCCTGTGTGTCAAGGGGCAGAGCCGACCTATGGGCAGAGTGGGCCTCGTGCTCTCACAACTGCCCTGAGGCTGCTGGGAGAAAGAGGCTTTGGGCATCCAACCTGTTGCTCCCGACTTCCCTCTCTCACCAGGCCGTCTGAGCTCCAAGTCCTTGCAATGTGGAGACAGCCTCTGCCAGCACCTCCCCTCCGAGTTGGACTCAAAAGAGGCCTAGACCAGGGGAAATATGCTAGGGATAAGTGACTGGGGAGTCGACAAGGTATGTCTAGATACACACCCCGCAGCCTGCCCCTTCATGGGGCAGGAGCCCCGGAGGCCAGGGAGGTCTGGGCAAGGCTGGCCAAGGATAGGGGTCTTGCGGGGTCCTTCCGTTGGCCTGTGGGGACTCTGAGCAGAACCGGCCCTTTCCCGCAGGAAGACTTACCCAACTGCTTCCAAAGGCCGGTTTGCAAGCATTCTCGCCAGACTGCTGCCGCTCTATGCCGAGGGAGATTTGCTTTTACGCAAGTCGTGAACTCTCCTCTTAAGCCCGGGAGAAAAGCGCTTCGGGGTGGTCCTTTCTCTGGGCCCTTGCCACTGAGCTTTTGGTCGACCTTGGACATACACATTGCCACGAAGAGGCAGAATCACATGCATACGTTTGTTCCTGCCCCCTGAACCTTCCCAGGACTTGGTTGAGCCAGAGTCTGTCAGACATGTCCTCCGCATTCCCAGAAGGACTGCGTGTGTGTCAAGGGGCAGTGCCGACCTAGGGGCAGAGTGTGCCTCTTGCTCTCCCACCTGCCCTGAGGCTGCTGGGAGAAAGAGGCTTTGGGCATCCTACCCGTTCCTCCCCACTTCCCTCTCACCACGCCGCCTGAGCTCCTAGTCCTTGCAGTGCGGAGACAGCTTCTGCCAGCACCTCCCCTCCGAGTTGGACTCAAAAGAGGCCTAGACCAGGGGAAATATGCTAGGGGTAAGTGACTGGGGAGGCGACCAGGCATGTTTAGACACACACCCCGCAGCCTGCCCCTTCATGGGGCAGGAGCCCCGGAGGACCGGGAGGTCTGGGCAAGGCTGGCCAAGGACAGGGGTCTTGCGGGGTCTTTCCCATGTCCTGTGGGGACTCTGAGCAGAACCAGCTCTTTCCCGCAGGAAGACCTCCCCAAATGCCTCCAAAGGCCGGTTTGCAAGCATCCTCGCCAGACTGCTCCCGCTCCCTGCCTTGGGAGATCTGCTTTTCCCGCAAGTCGCGCACTCTGCTCTTAAGCCCGGGAGAAAAGCGCTTCGGGGTGGTCCTTGCTCTGGGCTCTTGCCCCTGAGCCTGGAGTCGAGCTTGGATATCCACATTGCCAGGAAGAGTCAGAATCACATGCATACGTTTGTTCCTGCCCCCTGCACCTTCCGAGGACTTGGTTGAGCCAGAGTCTGTCAGATATGTTCTCCGCAGCCCCAGCAGAACTGCCTGTGTGTCAAGGGGCAGAGCCGACCTAGGGGCAGAGTGGGCCTGTTGCTCTCCCAGTTGCCCTGAGGCTGCTGGGAGAAAAAGTCTTTGGGCATCCAACCCGTTGCTCCCCACTTCCCTCTCACCAGGCCGTCTGAGCTCCAAGTCCCTGCAGTGTGGAGACAGCCTCTGCCAGCATGTCCCCTCCGAGTTGGATTCAAAAGAGGCCTAGGCCAGGGGAAATATGCTAGGGGGTAAGTGACTAGGGAGGCCACCAGGCATGTCTAGACACACACCCCGCAGCCTGCCCCTTCATGGGGCAGGAGCCCCGGAGTCCCGGGAGGTCTGGGCAAAGCTGGCCAAGGACAGGGGCTTGCTGGGTGTTTCCCCTGGCCTGTGGTGACTCTGAGCAGAAACGGCCCTTTCCCGCAGGAAGACCTCCCCAACTGCCTCCAAAGGCCGGTTTGCAAGCATTCTCGCCAGACTGCTGCCGCTCCCTGCCGAGGGAGGCCTGCTTTTCCCGCAAGTCGCGCACTCTGCTCTTAAGCCCGGGAGAAAAGCGCTTCGGGGTGGTCCTTTCTCTGGGCCCTTGCCCCTGAGCCTGGAGTCGAGCTTGGACATCCACATTGCCAGGAAGAGGCAGAATCACATCCATACGTTTGTTCGTGCCCCCTGCACCTTCCGAGGACTTGGTTGAGCCAGAGTCTGTCAGACATGTCCTCCGCAGTCCCAGCAGGACTGCCTGTGTGTCAAGGGGCAGAGCCGACCTAGGGGCAGAGTGGGCCTCTTGCCCTCCCAACTGCCCTGAGGCTGCTGGGAGAAAGAAGCTTTGGGCATTCAACACGTTGCTCCCCACTTCCCTCTCACCAGGCCGTCTGAGCTCCAAGTCCTTGCAGTGTGGAGACAGCTTCTGCCAGCACCTCCCCTCCGAGTTGGACTCAAAAGAGGCCTAGACCAGGGGAAATATGCTAGGGGTAAGTGACTGGGGAGGCGACCAGGCATGTCTAGACAAACACCTCGCAGCCTGCCCCTTCATGGGGCAGGAGCCCCGGAGGCCAGGGAGGTCTGGGCAAGGCTGGCCAAGGACAGGCCATGGGTCCTTCCCATGGCCTGTGGGGACTCTGAGCAGAACCGGCCCTTTCCCGCAGGAAGACCTCCCCAACTGCCTCCAAAGGCCGGTTTGCAAGCATTCTCGCCAGACTGCTGCCGCTCCCTGCCTTGGGAGATCTGCTTTTCCCGCAAGTCGCGCACTCTGCTCTTAAGCCCGGGAGAAAAGCGCTTCGGGGTGGTCCTTTCTCTGGGCCCTTGCCCCTGAGCCTGGAGTCGAGCTTGGACATCCACATTGCCAGGAAGAGGCAGAATCACATGCATACGTTTGTTCCTGCCCCATGCACTCTCCGAGGACTTGGTTGAGCCAGAGTCTGTCAGACATGTCCTCCGCAGTCCCAGCAAGACTGACTGTGTGTCAAGGGCAGAGCCGACCTAGGGGCAGAGTGGGCTTCTTGCTCTCCCAACTGCCCTGAGGGTGCTGGGAGAAAGAGTCTTTTGGCATCCAACCCATTACTCCCCACTTCCCTCTCACCAGGCCGTCTGAGCTCCAAGTCCTTGCAATGTGGAGACAGCCTCTGCCAGCACCTCCCCTCCGAGTTGGACTCAAAATAGGCCTAGACCAGGGGAAATATGCTAGGGGTAAGTGACTGGGGAGGCGACCAGGCATGTATAGACACACACCCCGCAGCCTGCCCCTTCATGGGGTAGGAGCCCTGGAGGCCAGGGAGGTCTGGGCAAGGCTGGCCAAGGACAGGGGTCTTGCGGGGTCCTTCCTTTGGCCTGTGGGGACTCTGAGCAGAACCGGCCCTTTCCCGCAGGAAGACCTCCCCAACTGCCTCCAAAGGCCGGTTTGCAAGCATTCTCGCCAGACTGCTGCCGCTCCCTGCCCGAGGGGGGCCTGCTTTTCCTGCAAGTCGCGCACTCTGCTCCAAAGCCCGGGAGAAAAGCGCTTTGGGGTGGTCCTTTCTCTGGGCCCTTGCCCCTGAGCCTGGAGTCGAGCTTGGACATCCACATTGCCAGGAAGAGGCAGAATCACATGCATACGTTTGTTCCTGCCCCCTGCACCTTCCGAGGACTTGGTTGAGCGAGAGTCTGTCAGACATGTCCTCCGCATTCCCAGAAGGACTGCCTGTGTGTCAAGGGGCAGAGCCGACCTAGTGGCAGAGTGGGCCTCTTACTCTCCCTACTGCCCTGAGGCTGCTGGGAGAAAGAGGCTTTGGGCATCCAACCCGTTGCTCCCAACTTCCCTCTCACCAGGCCGTCTGATCTCCAAGTCTTGCAGTGTGGAGACAGCCTCTGCCAGCACCTCCCCTCAGAGTTGGACTCAAAAGAGGCTTAGAGCGGGGGAAATATGCTAAGGGTAAGTGACTGTGGTGGCGACCAGGCATATCTAGACACACACCCCGCAGTCTGCCCCTTCATGGAGCAGGAGCCCTGGACGACAGCGAGGTCTGGGCAAGGCTGGCCAAGGCCAGGGGTCTTGCGGGGTCCTTCCCTTGGCCTGTGGGTCTCTGAGCAGAAACGGCCCTTTCCCGCAGGAAGACCTCCCCAACTGCCTCCAAAGGCCGGTTTGCAAGCATTCTCGCCAGACTGCTGCCGGTCCCTGCCGAGGGAGATCTGCTTGTCCCGCAAGTCGCGCACTCTGCTCTTAAGCCCGGGAGAAAAGCGCTTCGGGGTGGTCCTTTCTCTGGGCCCTTGCCCCTGAGCCTGGAGTCGAGCTTGGACATCCACATTGCCAGGAAGAGGCAGAATCACATGCATACGTTTGTTCCTGCCCCCTGCACCTTCCGAGGACTTGGTTGAGCCAGAGTCTGTCAGACATCTCCTCCACAGTCCCAGCAGGACTGCCTGTGTGTCAAGGGGCAGAGCCGACCTAGGGGCAGAGTGGGCCTCTTGCTCTCCCAACTGCCCTGAGGCTGCTGGGAGAAAGAGGCTTTGGGCATCCAACCCGTTGCTCCCCACTTCCCTCTCACCAGGCCGTCTGAGCTCCAAGTCCTTGCAGTGTGGAGACAGCCTCTGCCAGCACCTCCCTCCGAGTTGGACTCAAAAGTGGCCTAGACCAGGGGAAATATGCTAGGGGTAAGTGACTGGGGAGGCGACTAGGCATGTCTAGACACACACCCCGCAGCCTGCCCCTTCATGGGGCAGGAGTCCCGGAGGCCAGGGACGCCTGGGCAAGGCTGGCCAAGGACAGGGGTCTTGCGGGGTCCTTCCCATGCCCTGTGGGGACTCTGAGCAGAACCGTCCCTTTCCCGCAGGAAGACCTCCCCACTGCCTCCAAAGGCCGGTTTGCAAGCGTTCTCGCCAGACTGCTGCCGCTCCCTGCCGAGGGAGGCCTGCTTTTCCCGCAAGTCGCGCACTCTGCTCTTAAGCCCGGGAGAAAAGCGCTTCGGGGTGGTCCTTGCTCTGGGCCCTATTCCGTGAGCCTGGAGTCAAGCTTGGACATCCACATTGCAAGGAAGAGGCAGAATCACATGCATACGTTTCTTCCTGCCCCCTGCACCTTCCGAGAACTTGTTTGAGCCTGAGTCTGTCAGACAAGTCCTCCGCAGTCCCAGCAGGCCTGCCTGTGTGTCAAGGGGCAGAGCCGACCTAGGGGCAGAGTGGGCCTCTTGCTCTCCCAACTGCCCTGAGGCTGCTGGGAGAAAGAGGCTTTGGGCATCCAACCCGTTGCTCCCCACTTCCCTCTCACCAGGCCGTCTGAGCTCCAAGTCCTTGCAGTGTGGAGACAGCCTCTGCCAGCACCTCCCCTCCGAGTTGGACTCTAAAGAGGCCTAGGCCAGGGTAAATATGCTAGGGGGTAAGTGACTGGGTAGGCGACCAGGCATGTCTAGACACACACCCCGCAGCCTGCCCCTTCATGGGGCAGGAGCCCCGGAGGCCAGGGAGGTCTGGGCAAGGCTGGCCAAGGACAGGCCATGGGTCCTTCCCATGGCCTGTGGGGACTCTGAGCAGAACCGGCCCTTTCCCGCAGGAAGACCTCCCCAACTGCCTCCAAAGGTCGGATTGCAAGCATTCTCGCCAGACTGCTGCCACTCCCTGCCCGAGGGGGACCTGCTTTTCCCGCAAGTCGCACACCCTGCTCTGAAGCCGGGAGGGAGAAAGCGCTGGGTGGTCCTTTCTCTGGGCCCTAGCCCCTGAGCCTGGAGTCGAGCTTTTACATCCACATTGCCAGGAAGAGGCAGAATCACATGCATACGTTTGTTCCTGCCCCCTGCACCTACCGAAGACTTGGTTGAGCCAGAGTCTGTCACATATGTCCTCCGCAGCCCCAGCAGGAATGCCTGTGTATCAAGGGGCAGAGCCGACCTAGGGGCAGAGTGGGCCTCTTGCTCTCCCAACTGCCCTGAGGCTGCTGGGAGAAAGAGGCTTTGGGCATCCAACCCGTTGCTCCCCACTTCCCTCTCACCAGGCCGTCTGAGCTCCAAGTCCTTGCAGTTTGGAGACAGCCTCTGCCAGCACCTCCCTCCGAGTTGGACTCAAAAGAAGCCTAGGCCACAGGAAATATGCTAGGGGGTAAGTGACTGGGGAGGTCACCAGGCATGTCTAGACACACACCCAGCAGCCTGCCCCTTCATGGGGCAGGAGTCCCGGAGTCCAGGGACGCCTGGGCAAGGCTGGCCAAGGACAGAGACCATGCTGGGGCTGCCTTCCTGGCCTGTGGGACTCCTCAGCAGAACCCCCTTTCCCGCATGAAGACCTCCCCAACTGCCTCCAAAGGGCCGGTTGCAAGCATTCTCGCCAGACTGCTGCCGCCCCTGCCGAGGGAGGCCTGCTTTTCCCTGCAAGTCGCAAGACTCTGCTCAAGCCCGGAGAAAGCACTGGGTGGTCCTTTCTCTGGGCCCTTGCCCTGAGCCTGGAGTCGAGCTTTGACTTCCACATTGCCAGGAAGTGGCAGAATCACATCCACACGTTTGTTCCGGCCCCTACACCTTCCGAGTTCTTGTGTGAGACAGAGTCTGTCAGTCATTTCCTCCGCAGCCCCAGCAGCACAGCCTGTGTGTCAAGGGGCAGATCTGACCTAGGGGCAGAGTGGGCCTCTTGCTCTCCCAGCTGCCCTGAGGCTGCTGGGAGAAAAAGGCGTTGGGCATGCAACCCGTTGCTCCCCACTTCCCTCTCACCAGGCCGTCTGAGCTCCAAGTCCTTGCAGTGTGGAGACATCTTCTGCCAGCACACCCTGTCCAAGTTGGACTCAAAAGAGGCCTAGGCCAGGGGAAATATGCTAGGGGGTAAGTGACTGGGGAGGCGACCAGGCATGTCCAGGACACCTCCAGCAGCCTGCCCTTCATGGGGCAGGAGCCCTGAGGCCAGGGAGGTCTGGGCAAGGCTGGCCAAGGACAGGGGTCTGGGGGTCCTTCCCATGGCCTGTGGGGACTTGAGCAGAACCGGCCCTTTCCCGCAGGAAGACCTCTCCCAACTGCCTCCAAAGGCCGGGTTTGCAAGCATTCGCCAGACTGCTGCCTCCCCCTGCCGAGGGAGATCTGCTTTTCCCTGCAAGTCGACTCTGCTCTAAGCCCGGGAGAAAAGCGCCTGGGTGGTCCTTTCTCTGGGCCCTTGCCCCTGAGCCTGGAGTCGAGCTTGGACATCCACATTGCCAGGAAGAGGCAGAATCACATGCATACGTTTGTTCCTGTCCCCTGCACCTTCCGAGGACTTGGTTGAGCCAGAGTCTTTCAGACATGTCCTCCGCAGCCCCAGCAGGACTGCCTGTGTGTCAAGGGGCAGAGCCGACCTAGGGGCAGAGTGGGCCTCTTACTCTCCCAACTGCCCTGAGGCTGCTGGGAGAAAGAGGCTTTGGGCATCCACCCGGTGCTCCCCACTTACCTCTCACCAGGCCGTCTGAGTTCTTAGTCCTTGCAGTGTTTAGACTGCCTCTGCCAGCCACTCCCTCCGAGTTGGACTCAAATGAGGCCTAGACCAGGGGAAACAAGCTAGGGGTAAAATACTGGGGAGGCCACCAGGCATGTCTAGACACACACCCCGCAGCCTGCCCCTTCATGGGGCAGGAGCCCCGAAGGCCAGGGAGGTCTGGGCAAGGCTGGCCAAGGACAGGGGTCTTGCTGGGGCCTTCCCTTGGCCTGTGGGGACTCTGAGCAGAATCGGCCCTTTCCCGCAGGAAGACCTCCCCAACTGCCTCCAAAGGATGGTTTGCAAGCATTCTCGCCAGACTGCTGCCGCTCCCTGCCGAGGGAGGCCTTGTTTTTCCTGCAAGTCGCAACTCTGCTCTAAGCCCGGGAGAAAAGCGCTGGGGTGGTCCTTTCTCTGGGCCCTTGCCCCTGATCCTGGAGTCGAGTTTGGACATCCACATTGCCAGGAAGAGTCAGAATCACATGCATACGTTTGTTCCTGCCCCCTGCACCTTCCGAGGACTTGGTTGAGCCAGAGTCTGTCAGATATGTTCTCCGCAGCCCCAGCAGAACTGCCTGTGTGTCAAGGGGCAGAGCCGACCTATGGGCAGAGTGGGCCTCGTGCTCTCACAACTGCCCTGAGGCTGCTGGGAGAAAGAGGCTTTGGGCATCCAACCTGTTGCTCCCCACTTCCCTCTCACCAGGCCGTCTGAGATCCAAGTCTTTGCAGTGTGGAGACAGCCTCTGCCAGCACCTCACCTCCGAGTTGGACTCAAAAGAGGCTTAGACCAGGGGAAATATGCTGGGGTAAGTGAATGGGGAGTCGACAAGGCATGTATTGACACACACCCGCAACCTGCCCATTCATGGGGCAGGAGCCCCGGAGGCCAGGGAGGTCTGGGCAAGGCTGCCCAAGGACAGGGGTCTTGCGGGGTCCTTCCCTTGGCCTGTGGGGACTCTGAGCAGAACTGCCCTTTCCCGCAGGAAGACCTCCCAACTGCCTCCAAAGGCCGGTTTGCAAGCATTCTCGCCAGACTGCTGCCGCCCCTGCCGAGGAGGCCTGCTTTTCCGCAAGTCGCGCACTCTGCTCTAAGCCCGGGAGAAAAGCGCCTGGGTGGTCCTTGCTCTGGGCCCCTTCCCCTGAGCCTGGAGTCAATTGGACATCCACATTGCCAGGAAGAGGCAGAATCACATGCATACGTTTGTTCCTGCCCCTGCACCTTCCGAGGACTTGTTTGAGCCAGAGTCTGTCAGACATGTCCTCCGCAGCCCAGCAGGACTGCCTGTGTGTCAAGGCAGAGATGACCTAGGGGCAGAGTGGGCCTCTTGCTCTCCCAACTTGCCCTGAGGCTGCTGGGAAAGAGGCCTTGGGCATCCACACCGTTGCTCCCCACTTCCCTCTCACCAGGGCCATCTGAGCTCCAAGTCCTTGCTTGTGATAACAGCCTCTGCCAGCACCTCCCTCCGAGTTGGACTCAAATAAGGCCTAGACAGGGAAATATGCTAGGGGTAAGAGACTGGGGAGGCGACCAGGCATGTCTGGACACACCCTGCAGCCTGCCCTTCATGGGGCAGCAGCCCCGGAGGCCAGGGAGGTCTGGGGCTGGCCAAGGACAGAGACCATGCTGGGTCCTTCCCCTGGCCTGTGGGTCCTCTCAGCAGAACCACCCCTTTCCCGCAAGGAATACCTCCCCAACTGCCTCCAAAGGCCGGTTTGCAAGCATTCTCGCCGTCTGCCGCACTTCCCACCAAAGGGAGGCTTGTTTTTCCCGCAAGTCGCGCAATCAGCTCCCAAGCCGGGAGAAAAGCACATCGGGGTGGTCCTTTCTCTGGGCCCTTGCCCCTGAGCCTGGAGTCAAGCTTGGACGTCCACATTGCCAGGAAGAGGCAGAATCACGTGCATACGTTTGTTCCTGCCGTCTTCACCATCCGAGGACTTGGTTGAGCCAGAGTCTGTCAGACATGTCCTCCGCAGCCCCAGCAGTACTGCCTGTGTGTCAAGGGGCAGAGCCGACCTAGGGGCATACTGTGCCTCTTGCTCTCCCAACTGCCCTGAGGCTGCTGGGAGAAAGAGGCTTTGACCATCCAACCCGTTGCTCCCCACTTCCCTCTCACCAGGCCGTCTGAGCTTCAAGTCCTTGCAGTGTGGAGGCAGCCTCTGCCAGGTCCTCCCCTCCGTGTTGGACTGAAAAGAGGCCTAGACCAGGGGAAATATGCTAGGGGTAAGTGACTGGGGAGGCGACCAGGCATGTCTAGACACACCCTGCAGCCTGCCCCTTCATGGGGTAGGAGCTCCGGAGGCCAGGGAAATCTGGGCAAGGCTGGCCAACACAGGGGTCTTGCTGGGTCCTTCCCTTGGCCTGTGGCGACTCTGAGCAGATCCGGCCCTTTCCCGCAGGAAGACCTCCCCATATGCCTCCACAGGCCGGTTTGCAAGCATTCTTGCCAGACTGCTGCCGCTCCCTGCCGAGGGAGATCTGCTATTCCCGCAAGTCGCGCACTCTGCTCTTAAGCCCGGGAAAAAAGCGCTTCGGGGTGGTCCTTTCTCTGGGCCCTTGCCCCTGAGCCTGGAGTCGAGCTTGGACATCCACATTGCCAGGAAGAGGAAGAATCACATGCATACGGTTGTTCATGCCCCCTGCAACTTCCCAGGACTTCGTTGAGCCAGAGTCTGTCAGACATGTCCTCCACAGGACTGCAGGACTGCCTGTGTCAAGGCGAAGAGCCGACCTAGGGGCAGAGTGGGCCTCTTGCTCTCCCAGCTGGCCTGAGGCTGCTGGGAGAAAAAGGCTTTGAGCCTCCAGCCCCTTGCTCCCCAATCCCCAGTCAACTGGACACCTGAGCTCCAAGCCCTTGCAGTGTGGAGACAGCCTCTGCCAGCACCTCCCCTCCGAGTTGGACTCAAAAGAGGCCTAGACCAGGGGAAATATGCTAGGGTAAGTGACATGGGAGGCGACCAGGCATGTCTAGACAAACACCCCGCAGCCTGCCCCTTCATGGGTCACGAGCCCCGGAGGCCAGGGAGGTGTGGGCAAGGCTGGCCATGGACAGGGGTCTTGCGGGGTCCTTCCCTTGGGCTGTGGGGACTCTGAGCAGAACCTTACCATTCCCGCAGGAAGACCTCCCCAACTGCCTCCAAAGGCCAGTTTGCAAGCATTCTCGCAAGACTGCTGCCGCTCCCTGCCCGGGGGAGGCCTGCTTTTCCCGCAAGTCGTGCACTCTGCTCTAAGCCGGGGAAAAGCACATCGGGGTGGTCCTTTCTCTGGGCCCTTGCCCCTGAGCCTGGAGTCGAGCTTGGACATCCACATTGCCAGGAAGAGGCAGAATCACATGCATACGTTTGTTCCTGCCCCCTGCACCTACCGAAGACTTGGTTGAGCCAGAGTCTGTCACATATGTCCTCCGCAGCCCCAGCAGGAATGCCTGTGTATCAAGGGGCAGAGCCGACCTAGGGGCAGAGTGGGCCTCTTGCTCTCCCAACTGCCCTGAGGCTGCTGGGAGAAAGAGGCTTTGGGCATCCAACCCGTTGCTCCCCACTTCCCTCTCACCAGGCCGTCTGAGCTCCAAGTCCTTGCAGTGTGGAGACAGCCTCTGCCAGCACCTCCCTCCGAGTTGGACTCAAAAGTGGCCTAGACCAGGGGAAATATGCTAGGGGTAAGTGACTGGGGAGGCGACCAGGCATGTCTAGACACACACCCCGCAGCCTGCCCCTTCATGGGGCAGGAGTCCCGGAGGCCAGGGACGCCTGGGCAAGGCTGGCCAAGGACAGGGGTCTTGCGGGGTCCTTCCCATGGCCTGTGGGGACTCTGAGCAGAACCGGCCCTTTCCCGCAGGAAGACCTCCCCACTGCCTCCAAAGGCCGGTTTGCAAGCGTTCTCGCCAGACTGCTGCCGCTCCCTGCCGAGGGAGGCCTGCTTTTCCCGCAAGTCGCGCACTCTGCTCTTAAGCCCGGGAGAAAAGCGCTTCGGGGTGGTCCTTGCTCTGGGCCCTATTCCGTGAGCCTGGAGTCAAGCTTGGACATCCACATTGCCAGGAAGAGGCAGAATCACATGCATACGTTTCTTCCTGCCCCCTGCACCTTCCGAGAACTTGTTTGAGCCTGAGTCTGTCAGACAAGTCCTCCGCAGTCCCAGCAGGCCTGCCTGTGTTTCAAGGGGCAGAGCCGACCTAGGGGCTGAGTGGGCCTTTTGCTCTCCCACGTTGCTGGTGGCTGCTGGGAGAAAAGAGGCTTGGGCATCCAACACACTTTGCTCCCACTTCCCTCTCACCAGGCCGTCCTGAGCTCCAAGTCCTTGCAGTGTGAAAACAGCCTCTTCCAGCACCTCCCTCCGAGTTGGACCTTAAATTAGGCCTAGACCAGGGAAATATGCTAGGGGTAAGAGACTGGGGAGGTCACCAGGAATTTCTGTACACACTCCACGCAGCCTGCCCTTCATGGGGCAGCAGCCCGGAGGCCTGGAAGTTCTGGGCAAGGCTGGCCAAGACAGGGTCTGCTGGGTCCTTCCCTGGCCTGTGGGGACCTCTCAGCAGAATCACCCCTTTCCTGCAGAAGACCTCCCCGGCTGCCTCCAAAGGCCGGTTGCAAGCATTCTCGCCAGACTGCTGCCGCTCCCTGCCGAGGGAGATCTGCTTTTCCCGCAGGTCGCGCACTCTGCTCTTAAGCCCGGGAGAAAAGCGCTTCGGGGTGGTCCTTTCTCTGGGCCCTTGCCCCTGAGCCTGGAGTCGAGCTTGGACATCCACATTGCCAGGAAGAGGCAGAATCACATGCATACGTTTGTTCCTGTCCCCTGCACCTTCCGAGGACTTGGTTGAGCCAGAGTCTTTCAGACATGTCCTCCGCAGCCCCAGCAGGACTGCCTGTGTGTCAAGGGGCAGAGCCGACCTAGGGGCAGAGTGGGCCTCTTACTCTCCCAACTGCCCTGAGGCTGCTGGGAGAAAGAGGCTTTGGGCATCCAACCCGTTGGTCCCTACTTCCCTCTCACCAGGCCGTCTGAGATCCAAGTCCTTGCAGTGTGGAGACAGCATCTGCCAGCACCTCCCCTCCGAGTTGGACTCAAAAGAGAGCTCGACCAGGGGAAATATGCTAGGGGTAAGTGACTGGGGAGGCGACCAGGCATGTCTAGACACACACGCCGCAGTCTGCTCCTTCATGGGGCAGGAGCCTCGGAGTACAGCGAGGTCTGGGCAAGGCTTTCCAAGGACAGGGGTCTTGCTGGGTCCTTCCCATGGCCTGCGCGGACTCTGAGCAGAACCGGCCCTTTCCCGCAGGAAGATTTCCCACCTCCCTGCAAAGGCCGGTTTGCAAGCATTCTCGCCAGACTGCTGCCGCTCCTTGCCGAGGGAGATCTGCTTTTCCCGCAAGTGGCGCACTCTGCTCTTAAGCCCGGGAGAAATGTACTTCGGGGTGGTCCTTTCTCTGGGCACTTGCCCCGGAGCCTGGAGTCAAACTTGGACATCCACATTGCCAGGAAGAGGCAGAATCACATGCACACGTATGTTCCTTCCCCCTGCACCTTCCGAGGACTTGGTTGAGCCAGACTCTGTCAGACATGTCCTCTGCAGCCCCAGCAGGACTGCCTGTGTGTCAAGGGGTAGAGCCGACCTAGGGGCAGAGTGGGCCTTTTGCTCTCCCACCTTGCTGGTGGCTGCTGGGCCAAAGAGACCTTGGGAATCCACACACTTGCTCCGCACTTCCCTGTGACCAGGCCGTCTGAGCTCTAGGCTCTTGCTTGTGAGACAGCCTGCCAGCACCTCCCTCCGAGTTGGACTCAAATTAGGCCAAGCACAGGAAAATGCGCTAGGGGTAAGAGACTGGGAGGCTAACCAGGCATGTCTGGACACACCCGCAGCCTGCCCTTCATGGGGCAGCAGCCCGGAGGCCAGGGAAGTCTGGGCAACCCTGGCCAGGAGACCAGGGGTTGCTGCCTTCCTGGCCTGTGGGTCCTCTCAGCAGAACACCTTTCCCGCATGAAGACCTCCCGGCTGCCTCCAAAGGCCGGTTGCAAGCATTCTCGCCAGGCTGCTGCCGCACTCCCTGCCGAGGGAGGCTTGTTTTTCCGCAAGTCGCACTCTGCTCAAGCCCGGGAGAAAAGCGCTTCGGGGTGGTCCTTGCTCTGGGCTCTTGCCCCTGAGCCTGGAGTCGAGCTTGGATATCCACATTGCCAGGAAGAGTCAGAATCACATGCATACGTTTGTTCCTGCCCCCTGCACCTTCCGAGGACTTGGTTGAGCCAGAGTCTGTCAGATATGTTCTCCGCAGCCCCAGCAGAACTGCCTGTGTGTCAAGGGGCAGAGCCGACCTATGGGCAGAGTGGGCCTCGTGCTCTCACAACTGCCCTGAGGCTGCTGGGAGAAAGAGGCTTTGGGCATCCAACCCGTTGCTCCCCACTTCCCTCTCACCAGGCCGTCTGAGCTCCAAGTCTTTGCAGTGTGGAGACAGCCTCTGCCAAAACCACCCCTCCGATTTGGACTCAAAATAGGCCTAGACCAGGGGAAATATGCTAGGGGTAAGTGACTGGGGAGGCGACCAGGCATGTCTAGACACACACCCCGCAGCCTGCCCCTTCATGGGGCAGGAGTCCCGGAGGCCAGGGACGCCTGGGCAAGGCTGGCCAAGGACAGGGGTCTTGCTGGGCCCTTCCCATGGACTGTGGGGACTCTGAGCAGAACCGGCCCTTTCCCGCAGGAAGACCTCCCCACTGCCTCCAAAGGCCGGTTTGCAAGCGTTCTCGCCAGACTGCTGCCGCTCCCTGCCGAGGGAGGCCTGTTTTTCCCGCAAGTCGCGCACTCTGCTCTTAAGCCCGGGAGAAAAGCGCTTCGGGGTGGTCCTTGCTCTGGGCCCTTTCCCCTGAGCCTGGAGTCAAGCTTGGACATCTACATTGCCAGGAAGAGGCAGAATCACATGAATAAGTTTGTTCCTTCCCCCTGCACCTTCCGAGGACTTGTTTGAGCCAGACTCTGTCAGACATGTCCTCTGCAGCCCCAGCAGGACTGCCTGTGTGTCAAGGGGTAGAGCCGACCTAGGGGCAGAGTGGGCCTCTTGCTCTCCCAACTGCCCTGAGGCTGCTGGGCCAAAGAGGCCTTGAGAATCCACACACTTGCTCCGCACTTCCCAGTAACCAGACCGTCTGAGCTCCAAGTCCTTGCAGTTTGGAGACAGCCTCTGCCAGCACCTCCCTCCGAGTTGGACTCAAAAGTGGCCTAGACCAGGGGAAATATGCTAGGGGTAAGTGACTGGGGAGGCGACCAGGCATGTCTGGACACACTCCAGCAGCCTGCCCCTTCATGGGGCAGCAGCCCGGAGGCCAGGTAAGGTCTGGGCAACCCCTGGCCAAGGGCAGAGACCATGCTGGGTCCTTCCCCTGGCCTGTGGGTCCTCTGAGCAGAATCACCCCTTTCCGCATGGAAGACCTCCCCACTGCCTCCAAAGGGCCGGTTGCAAGCATTCTCGCCAGATTGCTGCCGCACTCCACCGAGGGAGGCTTGTTTTCCATAAGTCGCAATCTGCTCTTAAGCCCGGGGGGAAAAAGCGCTTCGGGGTGGTCCTTTCTCTGGGCCCTTGCCCCTGAGCCTGGAGTCGAGCTTGGACATCCACATTGCCACGAAGAGCCAGAATCACATGCATACGTTTGTTCCTGCCCCCTGCACCTTCCCAGGACTTGTTTGAGCCAGAGTCTGTCAGACATCTCCTCCGCAGTCCCAGCAGGACTCCCTGTGTGTCAAGGGGCAGAGCCGACCTAGGGGCACAGTGTGCCTCTTGCTCTCCCTACTGCCCTGAGGCTGATGGGAGAAAGAGGCTTTGGGCATCCACCCGGTGCTCCCCACTCACCTCTCACCAGGCCGTCTGAGTTCTTAGTCCTTGCAGTGTGGAGGCAGCCTCTGCCAGCACCTCCTCCGAGTTGGACTCAAAGTGGCCTAGACCAGGGAAATATGCTAGGGGTAAAGTGACTGGGGAGGCGACCAGGCATGTCTGGACACACACCCTGCAGCCTGCCCTTCATGGGGCAGCAGCCCGGAGGCCAGGGAAGGTCTGGGCAAGGCTGGCCAAGGACAGAGACCATGCTGGGGTCCTTCCCTGGCCTGTGGGGACTCTGAGCAGAACCCCCTTTCCCGCAGGAAGACCTCCACAATTGCCTCCAAAGGCCGGTTTGCAAGCATTCTTGCCAGACTGCTGCCGCTCCCTGCCGAGGGAGATCTGCTATTCCCGCAAGTCGCGCACTCTGCTCTTAAGCCCGGGAAAAAAGCGCTTCGGGGTGGTCCTTTCTCTGGGCCCTTGCCCCTGAGCCTGGAGTCGAGCTTGGACATCCACATTGCCAGGAAGAGGAAGAATCACATGCATACGGTTGTTCATGCCCCCTGCAACTTCCCAGGACTTCGTTGAGCCAGAGTCTGTCAGACATGTCCTCCACAGCCCCAGCAGGACTGCCTGTGTGTCAAGGTGCAGAGCCGACCTAGGGGCAGAGTGTGCCTCTTGCTCTCCCAACTGCCCTGAGGCTGCTGGGAGAAAGAGGCTTTGGGCATCCAACCCGTTTCGCCCCACTTCCCTCTCACCAGGCCGTCTGAGCTCCAAGTCCTTGCAGTGTGGAGACAGCCTCTGCCAGCACCTGCCCTCCGAGTTGGACTCAAAAGAGGCCTAGACCAGGGGAAATATGCTAGGAGTAAGTGACTGGGGAGGCGACCAGGCATGTCTAGACACACACCCCGCAGCCTGCCCCTTCCTGGGGCAGGAGCCCCGGAGGCCAAGGACGCCTGGGCAAGGCTGGCCAAGGACAGGTCTGCTGGGGTCCTTCCCATGGCCTGTGGGACTCTGAGCAGAACCGGCCCTTTCCCCGCAGGGAAGACCTCCCAACTGCCTCCAAAGGCCGTTTGCAAGCATTCTCGCCAGACTGCTGCCGCCCTGACGAGGGAGGCTTGTTTTTCCCGCAAGTCGCGCACTCTGCTCTTAAGCCCGGGAGAAAAGCACATCGGGGTGGTCCTTTCTCTGGGCCCTTGCCCCTGAGCCTGGAGTCGAGCTTGGACATCCACATTGCCAGGAAGAGGCAGAATCACATGCATACGTTTGTTCCTGCCCCCTGCACCTACCGAATACTTGGTTGAGCCAGAGTCTGTCACATATGTCCTCCGCAGCCCCAGCAGGAATGCCTGTGTATCAAGGGGCAGAGCCGACCTAGGGGCAGAGTGGGCCTCTTGCTCTCCCAACTGCCCTGAGGCTGCTGGGAGAAAGAGGCTTTGGGCATCCAACCCGTTGCTCCCCACTTCCCTCTCACCAGGCCGTCTGAGCTCCAAGTCCTTGCAGTGTGGAGACAGCCTCTGCCAGCACCTCCCTCCGAGTTGGACTCAAAAGTGGCCTAGACCAGGGGAAATATGCTAGGGGTAAGTGACTGGGGAGGCGACCAGGCATGTCTAGACACACACCCCGCAGCCTGCCCCTTCATGGGGCAGGAGTCCCGGAGGCCAGGGACGCCTGGGCAAGGCTGGCCAAGGACAGGGGTCTTGCGGGGTCCTTCCCATGGCATGTGGGGACTCTGTGCATAACCGGCCCTTTCCCGCAGGAAGACCTCCCCAACTGCCTCCAAAGGCCGGTTTGCAAGCATTCTCGCTAGATTGCTGCCGCTCCCTGCCGAGGGAGGCCTGCTTTTCCCGCAAGTCGCGCACTCTGCTCTTAAGCCGGGGAGAAAAGCGCTTCGGGGTGGTCCTTTGTCTGGGCCCTTGCCCCTGAGCCTGGAGTAAAGCTTGGACGTCGACATGGCCAGGAAGTGGCAGAATCACATGCATAGTTTGTTCCTGCCCCTGCACCTTCCGAAGGACTTGTTTGTTGAGCCAGAGTCTGTCACATGTCCTCCGCAGCCCCAGCAGCACAGCCTGTGTGTCAAGGGGCAGAGCCGACCTAGGGGCAGAGTGGGCCCCTTGCTCTCCCAGCTGGCCTGAGGCTGCTGGGAGAAAAAGGCTTTGGGCATCCACCCCCTTGCTCCCCACTTCCCTCTCACCAGGCCGTCTGAGCTCCAAGCCCTTGCAGTGTGGAGACAGCCTCTGCCAGCACCTCCCCTCCGAGTTGGGCAAAAAAGAGGCCTAGACCAGGGGAATTATGCTAGGGTTAAGTGACTCGGGAGGCGACCAGGCATGTCTAGGACACACACCCGCAGCCTGCCCTTCATGGGGCAGGAGCCCCGGAGTCCAGGGAGGTCTGTGTAAGGCTGGCCAAGGACAGGGTCTTGGGGTCCTTCCCTGGCCTGTGGGGACTCTGAGCAGAACTCCCCTTTCCTGCAGGAAGACCTCCCCAACTGCCTCCAATGGGTGGTTTGTAAGCATTCTCGCCAGACTGCTGCCGCCTCCTGCCGAGGGAGGCCTGTTTTTCCTGCAAGTCGCGCACTCTGCTCTAAGCCCGGGAGAAAAGCGCCTGGGTGGTCCTTTCTCTGGGCCCTTGCCCTGAGCCTGGAGTCAAGCTTGACATCCACATTGCCAGGAAGAGGCAGAATCACATGCAATAAGTTTGTTCCTGCCCCTGCACCTTCCGAGGACTTGTTGAGCCAGAGTCTGTCAGACATGTCCTCCAGCCCCAGCAGGACTGCCTGTGTTTCAAGGGCAGAGCTGACCTAGGGCAGAGTGGGCCTCTTGCTTTCCCAACTGCCCTGAGGCTGCTGGGAGAAAGAGGCTTGGGCATCCACACACTGTGCTCCACTTCCTCTCACCAGGCCGCCTGAGCTCCAAGTCCTTGCAGTGTGGAGACAGCCTCTCCAGCACCTCCTCCGAGTTGGACTCAAATTAGGCCAAGCACAGGGAAATATGCTAGGGGTAAGAGACTGGGGAGGCACCAGGCATGTCTGACACACCCACGCAGCCTGCCCTTCATGGGGCAGGAGCCCGGAGGCCAGGAGGTTCTGGGCAAGGCTGGCCAAGGACAGGGTCCATGCTGGGTCCTTCCCTGGCCTGTGGGATTCCTGAGCAGAACACCCCTTTCCGCAGATGAAGACCTCCCCAACTGCCTCCAAAGGGCCAGTTTGCAAGCATTCTCGAAGGCTGCTGCCACTCCTGCCGAGGGAGGCCTGCTTTTCCCGCAAGTCGCGCACTCTGCTCTTCAGCCCGGGAGAAAAGCGATTCTCGGTGGTCCTTTCTCTGGGCACTTGCCCCGGAGCCTGGAGTCAAACTTGGACATCCACATTGCCAGGAAGAGGCAGAGTCACATGCATACGTGTGTACCTGCCCCCTGCACCTTCCGAGAACTTGGTTGAGCCAGAGTCTGTCAGACATGTCCTCCGCAGTCCCAGCAGGACTGCCTGTGTGTCAAGGGCAGAGCCGACCTAGGGGCAGAGTGGGCCTCGTGCTCTCCCAACTGCCCTGAGGCTGCTGGGAGAAAGAGGCTTTGGCCATCCAACCTGTTGCTCCCCACTTCAATCTCACCAGGCCGTCTGAGCTCCAAGTCCTTGCAGTGTGGAGAGAGCCTCTGCCAGCACCACCCCTCCGACTTGGACTCAAAACAGGCCTAGACCAGGGGAAATATGCTAGGGGTAAGTGACTGGGGAGGCGAACAGGCATGTCTAGACACACACTCCGCAGCCTGCCCCTTCATGGGGCACGAGCCCCGGAGCCAGGTAGGTCTGGGCAAGGCAGGCCAAGGACAGGGGTCTTGCGGTGTCCTTCCTTTGGCCTGTGGAGACTCTGAGCAGAACCGGCCCTTTCCCGCAGGAAGACCTCCCCAACTGCCTCCAAAGGCCGGTTTGCAAGCATTCTCGCCAGACTGCTGCCGCTCCCTGCCGAGGGAGGCCTGCTTTTCCGCAAGTCGCGACTCTGCTCTAAGCCCGGGAGAAAAGCGCCTGGGTGGTCCTTGCTCTGGGCCCTTCCCTGAGCCTGGAGTCAAGCTTGACGTCGACATGGCCAGGAAGTGGCAGAATCACATCCACACGTTTGTTCACGGCCCCTACACCTTCCGAGGGCTTGGTTGACCCAGAGTCTGTCAGTAATGTACTCCGCAGCCACAGCAGGACTGCCTGTGTGTCAAGGGGCAGAGCTGACCAAGGGGCAGAGAGGGCCTCTTGCTCTCCCAGCTCCCCTGAGGCTGCTGGGAGAAAGAGGCTTGGGCATCCAACCTGCTCCCACTTCCCTCTCACCAGGCCGTCTGAGCTCCAAGTCCTTGCAGTGTGAGACAGCCTCTGCCAGCACCTCCTCCGAGTTGGACTCCAAAAGTGGCCAGACCAGGGAAATATGCTAGGGGGTAAGAGACTGGGGAGGCGACCGGGCATGTCTGGACACACTCCCCGCAGCCTGCCCTTCATGGGGCAGCAGCCCCGGAGGCCAGGGAGGCCTGGGCAAGGCTGGCCAAGGGCAGGGTACCATGCTGGTCCTTCCTGGCCTGTGGGGACTCTGAGCCGAACCGGCCCTTTCCCGCAGGAAGACCTCCCCAATTGCCTCCAAAGGCCGGTTTGCAAGCATGCTCGCCAGACTGCTGCCGCTCCCTGCCGAGGGAGGCCTGCTTTTCCCGCAAGTCGCGCACTCTGCTCTTCAGCCCGGGAGAAAAGCGATTCTCGGTGGTCCTTTGTCTGGGCCCTTGCCCCTGAGCCTGGAGTCGAGCTTTGACATCCACATTGCCAGGAAGAGGCAGAATCACATGCATACGTTTGTTCCCGCCCCCTGCACCGTCCGAGGACTTGGTTGAGCCAGACTCTGTCAGACATGTCCTCCAGCAGCCCAGAAGCACAGCCTGTGTGTCAAGGGGTAGAGCCGACCTAGGGGCAGAGTGGGCCTCCTGCTTTCCCAGCTGCCCTGAGGCTGCTGGGAGAAAAAGGCTTTGGGCATCCAACCTGTTGCTCCCCACTTCCCTCTCACCATACCGTCTGAGCTCCAAGTCCTTGCAGTGTGGAGACAGCCTCTGCCAGCACCTCCCCTCCGAGTTGGACTCAACAGAGGCCTAGGCCAGGGGAAATATGCTAGCGGGTAAGAGACTGGGGAGGCGACCAGGCATGTCTAGACACACACCCCGCAGCCTGCCCCTTGATGGGGCAGCAGCCCCGGGGGCCAGGGAGTTCTGGGCAAGGCTGGCCAAGGACAGGTGTCTTGCTGGGTCCTTCCCATGGCCTGTGGGGACTCTGAGCAGAACCGGCCCTTTCCTGCAGGAAGACCTCCCCAACTGCCTCCAAAGGCCGGTTTGCAAGCATTCTCGCCAGACTGCTGCCGCTCCCTGCCCGAGGGGGGCCTGCTTTTCCTGCAAGTCGCGCACTCTGCTCCAAAGCCCGGGAGAAAAGCGCTTTGGGGTGGTCCTTTCTCTGGGCCCTTGCCCCTGAGCCTGGAGTCGAGCTTGGACATCCACATTGCCAGGAAGAGGCAGAATCACATGCATACGTTTGTTCCTGCCCCCTGCACTTTCCGAGGACTTGGTTGAGCCAGAGTCTGTCAGACATGTCCTCCGCAGTCCCAGCAGGACTGCCTGTGTGTCAAGGGGCAGAGCTGACCTAGGGGCAGAGTGTGCCTCGTGCTCTCCCAACTGCCCTGAGGCTGCTGGGAGAAGGAGGCTTTGGGCATCCAACCCGTTGCTCCCCACTTCCCTCTCACCAGGCCGTCTGAGCTCCAAGTCCTTGCAGTGTGGAGACAGCCTCTGCCAGCCCCACCCCTCCGAGTTGGACTCAAAAGAGGCCTAGACCAGGGGAAATATGCTAGGGGTAAGTGACTGGGGAGGCGACCAGGCATGTCTAGACACACACCCCGCAGCCTGCCCCTTCATGGGGCAGGAGCCCCGGAGGCCAGGGAGGTCTGGGCAAGGCTGGCCAAGGACAGGGGTCTTGCGGGGTCCTTCCCTTGGCCTGTGGGGACTCTGAGCAGAACCGGCCCTTTCCCGCAGGAAGACCTCCCCAACTGCCTCCAAAGGCCGGTTTGCAAGCATTCTCGCCAGACTGCTGCCGCTCCCTGCCGAGGGAGATCTGCTTTTCCCGCAGGTCGCGCACTCTGCTCTTAAGCCCGGGAGAAAAGCGCTTCGGGGTGGTCCTTTCTCTGGGCCCTTGCCCCTGAGCCTGGAGTCGAGCTTGGACATCCACATTGCCAGGAAGAGGCAGAATCACATGCATACGTTTGTTCCTGCCCCCTGCACCTTCCGAGGACTTGGTTGAGCCAGAGTCTGTCAGACATGTCCTCCGCAGCCCCAGCAGGACTGCCTGTGTGTCAAGGGGCAGAGCCGACCTAGGGGCAGAGTGGGCCTCTTGCTCTCCCTACTGCCCTGAGGCTGCTGGGAGAAAGAGGCTTTGGGCATCCAACCCGTTGCTCCCCACTTCCCTCTCACCAGGTCGTCTGAGCTCCAAGTCCTTGCAGTGTGGAGACAGCCTCTGCCAGCACCTCCCCTCCGAGTTGGACTCAAAAGAGGCCTAGACCAGGGGAAATATGCTAGGGGTAAGTGACTGGGGAGGCGACCAGGCATGTCTAGACACACCCGGCAGCCTGCCCCTTCATGGGGCAGGAGCCCTGGAGGCCAGGGAAATCTGGGCAAGGCTGGCCAAGGCCAGGGGTCTTGCTGGGCCCTTCCCATGGCCTGTGGGGACTCTGAGCAGAAACGGCCCTTTCCCGCAGGAAGACCTACCCAACTGCTTCCAAAGGCCGGTTTGCAAGCATTCTCGCCAGACTGCTGCCGCTCTATGCCGAGGGAGATCTGCTTTTCCTGCAAGTCGCGCACTCTCCTCTTAAGCCCGGGAGAAAAGCGCTTCGGGGTGGTCCTTTCTCTGGGCCCTTGCCCCTGAGCCTGGAGTCGAGCTTGGACATCCACATTGCCAGGAAGAGGCAGAATCACATGCATACATTTGTTCCTGCCTCCTGCACCATCCGAGGACTTGGTTGAGCCAGAGTCTGTCAGACATGTCCTCCGCAGCCCCAGCAGAACTGCCTGTGTGTCAAGGGGCAGAGCTGACCTAGGGGCAGAGTGGGCCTCGTGGTCTTCCAACTGCCCTGAGGCTGCTGGGAGAAAGAGGCTTTGGGCATCCAACCTGTTGCTCCCCACTTCAATCTGACCAGGCCGTCTGAGCTCCAAGTCCTTGCAGTGTGGAGGGAGCCTCTGCCAGCACCACCCCTCCGATTTGGACTCAAAACAGGCCTAGACCAGGGGAAATATGCTAGGAGTAAGTGACTGGGGAGGCGAACAGGCATGTCTAGACACATACCCCGCAGCCTGCCCCTTCATGGGGCGGAGCCCCGGAGGCCAGCGAGGTCTGGGCAAGGCTGGCCAAGGACAGGGGTCTTGCGGGGTCCTTCCCATGGCCTGTGGGGACTCTGAGCAGAACCGGCCCTTTCCCGCAGGAAGACCTCCCCAACTGCCTCCAAAGGCCGGTTTGCAAGCATTCTCGCCAGACTGCTGCCGCTCCCTGCCGAGGGAGGCCTGCTTTTCCCGCAAGTCGCGCACTCTGCTCTTAAGCCCGGGAGAAAAGCGCTTCGGGGTGGTCCTTTCTCTGGGCCGTTTCCCCTGAGCCTGGAGTCAACCGTGACATCCACATTGCCAGGAAGAGGCAGAATCAAATGCATACATTTGTTCCTGCCCCCTGCACCTTCCGAGGACTTGGTTGAGCCAGAGTCTGTCAGACATGTCCTCCGCAGCCCCAGCAGAACTGCCTGTGTGTCAAGGGGCAGAGCAGACCTAGGGGCAGAGTGGGCCTCGTGGTCTTCCAACTGCCCTGAGGCTGCTGGGAGAAAGAGGCTTTGGGCATTCAACACGTTGCTCCCCACTTCCCTCTCACCAGGCCGTCTGAGCTCCAAGTCCTTGCAGTGTGGAGACAGCTTCTGCCAGCACCTCCCCTCCGAGTTGGACTCAAAAGAGGCCTAGACCAGGGGAAATATGCTAGGGGTAAGTGACTGGGGAGGCGACCAGGCATGTCTAGACACACACGCAGCCTGCCCTTCATGGGGCAGCAGGAGCCCGGAGGCCGTAAGGTCTGGGCAAGGCTGGCCAAGGACAGGGACCATGCTGGTCCTTCCCATGGCCTGTGGGACTTGAGCAGAATCACCCTTTCCTGCATGAAGACCTCCCACTGCCTCCAAAGGCCGGTTTGCAAGCATTCTCGCCAGACTGCTGCTCCCCCTGAGGGGAGGCTCTGTTTTCCCTGCAAGTCGCCACAGACTCCCTAAGCCCGGGAGAAAAGCGCTGGGTGGTCCTTTCTCTGGGCCCTGCCCCTGAGCCTGGAGTCGAGCTTGACATCCACATTGCCAGGAAGAGGCAGAATCACATGCATACGTTTGTTCCTGCCCCTGCACCTTCCGGACTTGGTTGAGCCAGAGTCTGTCAGACATGTCCTCCGCAGCCCCAGCAGGACTGCCTGTGTGTCAAGGGACAGAGCCGACCTAGGGTCAGAGTGGGCCTCATGCTCTCCCAACTGCCCTGAGGCTGCTGGGAGAAAGAGGCTTTGGGCATCCAACCCATTTCTCCCCACTTCCCTCTCACCAGGCCGTCTGAGCTCCAAGTCCTTGCTGTGTGGAGACAGACTCTGCCAGCACCTCCCCTCCGAGTTGGACTCAAAAGAGGCCTAGACCAGGGGAATTATGCTAGGGGAAAGTGACTCGGGAGGCGACCAGGCATGTCTAGACACACCCGGCAGCCTGCCCCTTCATGGGACAGGAGCCCCGGAGGCCAGGGAAGGTCTGGGCAGCTGGCCAAGGGCAGAGACCATGGGTCTGGGGGTCCTTCCCTGGCCTGTGGGGACTCCTCTGAGCAGAACCCCCTTTCCTGCAGGAAGACCTCCCGGCTGCCTCCAAAGGCCGGGTTTGCAAGCATTCTCGCCAGACTGCTGCCGCTCCCTGCCGAAAAGGGAGGCTGCTTTTCCTGCAAGTCGCGAATCAGCTCTTAAGCCCGGGAGAAAAGCGCATCGGGGTGGTCCTTTCTCTGGGCCCTGCCCCTGAGCCTGAGTCAAGCTTGACATCCACATTGCCAGGAAGAGGCAGAATCACATGCACACGTTTGTTCCTGCCCTGCACCTTCCGAGAGCTTGTTTGAGCCTGAGTCTGTGAGACATGTCCTCCGCAGCCCCAGCAGGACTGCCTGTGTGTCAAGGGCAGAGCCGACCTAGGGGCAGAGTGGGCCTCTTGCTCCCCAACTGCCCTGAGGCTGCTGGGAGAAGAGGCCTTGGGCATCCACACTTGCCCCCACTTCCCTCTCACCAGGCCGCCTGAGTTCCAAGTCCTTGCAGTGTGGAGACAGCCTCTGCCAGCACCTCCTCCTAGTTGGACTCAAAAGGCCTAAGCACAGGAAATATGCTAGGGGTAAGTGACTGGGAGGCGACCAGGCATGTCTGGGCACACACCCAGCAGCCTGCCCTTCATGGGGCAGCAGCCCGGAGGCCAGGAGGTCTGGGCATGGCAAGGCTGGACCAGGGTCTTGCTCCTTCCTGGCCTGTGGGGACTCCTCAGCAGAACCACCCTTTCCCGCATGAAGACCTCCCAACTGCCTCCAAAGGCCGGTTTGTAAGCATTCTCGCCAGACTGCGCCTCCTGCCGGGAGGACTGCTTTCCTGCAAGTCGCAGACTCTGCTTCAGCCCGGGAGAAAAGCGCCTGGGTGGTCCTTGCTCTGGGCCTTTCCCTGAGCCTGAGTCAAGCTTGACATCCACATTGCCAGGAAGAGGCAGAATCACATGCATAAGTTTGTTCCTGCCCTGCACCTTCCGAGGACTTGTTTGAGCCAGAGTCTGTCAGACATGTCCTCCACAGCCCAGCAGGACTGCCTGTGTCAAGGGGCAGAGCTGACCCTAGGGCAGAGTGGGCGTCTTGCTGTCCCACCTTGCTGGAGTCTGCTGGGACAAAGAGGCCTTGGGCATCCACACCGTTGCTCCCCACTTCCCTCTAACCAGGCCGTCTGAGCTCCAAGTCCTTGCAGTGTGAGACAGCACATTCCAGCACCTCTCCTCCGAGTTGGACTCAAAAGGCCAAGACCAGGGAAATGCTAGGGGGTAAGAGACTGGGGAGGTCACCAGGCATGTCTGACACACCACGCAGCCTGCCCCTTCATGGGGCAGCAGCCCCGGAGGCCAGAAAGGTCTGGGCAACCCTGGCCAAGGGCAGAGACCATGCCTTGCCCCTGGCCTGTGGGACTCTCAGCAGAATCACCCCTTTCCCGCAGGAAGACCTCCCACTGCCTCAAAGGGCGGTTGCAAGCATTCTCGCCAGGCTGCTGCTGCCCCCTGCCGAGGAGGCTTGTTTTTCCCTGCAAGTCGCGCACTATGCTCCCAAGCCCAGGTGGAAAGCCCTTTGGGGTGGTCCTTTCTCTGGGCCCTTGCCCCTGAGCCTGGAGTCGAGCTTGGACATCCACATTGCCAGGAAGAGGCAGAATCACATGCATACGTTTGTTCCTGCCCCCTGCACCTACCGAAGACTTGGTTGAGCCAGAGTCTGTCACATATGTCCTCCGCAGCCCCAGCAGGAATGCCTGTGTATCAAGGGGCAGAGCCGACCTAGGGGCAGAGTGGGCCTCTTGCTCTCCCAACTGCCCTGAGGCTGCTGGGAGAAAGAGGCTTTGGGCATCCAACCCGTTGCTCCCCACTTCCCTCTCACCAGGCCGTCTGAGCTCCAAGTCCTTGCAGTGTGGAGACAGCCTCTGCCAGCACCTCCCTCCGAGTTGGACTCAAAAGTGGCCTAGACCAGGGGAAATATGCTAGGGGTAAGTGACTGGGGAGGCGACCAGGCATGTCTGGACAAACTCCCCGCAGTGTGCTCTTCAGGCCAGGGATCTGGGCAAGGCTGGCCAAGGACAGAGTCTGCTGGGGTCCTTCCCTTGGCCTGTGAGGACTCTGAGCAGAACCGGCCCTTTCCCGCAGGAAGACCTCCCCAACTGCTTCCAAAGGCCGGTTTGCAAGCATTCTCGCCAGACTGCTGCCGCTCCCTGCCGAGGGAGAACTGCTTTTCCCGCAAGTCGCGCACTCTGCTCTTAAGCCCGGGAGAAAAGCGCTTCGGGGTGGTCCTTTCTCTGGGCCCTTGCCACTGAGCTTGGAGTCGAGCTTGGACATCCACATTGCCACGAAGAGGCAGAATCACATGCATACGTTTGTTCCTGCCCCCTGCACCTTCCCAGGACTTGGTTGAGCCAGAGTCTGTCAGACATGTCCTCCGCAGTCCCAGCAGGACTGACTGTGTGTCAAGGGCAGAGCCGACCTAGGGGCAGAGTGGGCTTCTTGCTCTCCCACCTGCCCTGAGGCTGCTGGGAGAAAGAGGCTTTGGGCATCCTACCCGTTCCTCCCCACTTCCCTCTCACCATGCCGCCTGAGCTCCAAGTCCTTGCAGTGTGGAGACAGCCTCTGCCAGCACCTCCCCTCCGAGTTGGACTCAAAAGAGGCCTAGACCAGGGGAAATATGCTAGGGGTAAGTGACTCGGGAGGCGACCAGGCATGTCTAGACACACCCGGCAGCCTGCCCCTTCATGGGGCAGGAGCCCCGGAGTCCAGGGAGGTCTGGGCAAAGCTGGCCAAGGACAGGGGCTTGCTGGGTGTTTCCCCTGGCCTGTGGTGACTCTGAGCAGAAACGGCCCTTTCCCGCAGGAAGACCTCCCCAACTGCCTCCAAAGGCCGGTTTGCAAGCATTCTCGCCAGACTGCTGCCGCTCCCTGCCGAGGGAGGCCTGCTTTTCCCGCAAGTCGCGCACTCTGCTCTTAAGCCCGGGAGAAAAGCGCTTCGGGGTGGTCCTTGCTCTGGGCTCTTGCCCCTGAGCCTGGAGTCGAGCTTGGATATCCACATTGCCAGGAAGTGTCAGAATCACATGCATACGTTTGTTCCTGCCCCCTGCAACTTCCGAGGACTTGATTGAGCCAGAGTCTGTCAGACATGTCCTCCGCAGCCCCAGAAGAACTGCCTGTGTGTCAAGGGGCAGAGCCGACCTATGGGCAGAGTGGGACTCGTGCTCTCCCAACTACCCTGAGGCTGCTGGGAGAAAGAGGCTTTGGGCATCCAACCTGTTGCTCCCCACTTCCCTCTCACCAGGCCGTCTGAGATCCAAGTCTTTGCAGTGTGGAGACAGCCTCTGCCAGCACCACCCCTCCGATTTGGACTCAAAATAGGCCTAGACCAGGGGAAATATGCTAGGGGTAAGTGACTGGGGAGGCTACCAGGCATGTCTAGACACACACCCCGCAGCCTGCCCCTTCATGGGGCTGGAGCCCCGGAGGCCAGCGAGGTCTGGGCAAGTCTGGCCAAGGACAGGGGTCTTGCGGGGTCCTTCCCTTGGCCTGTGGGGACTCTGAGCAGAACCGGCCCTTTCCCGCAGGAAGACCTCCCCAAATGCCTCCAAAGGCCGGTTTGCAAGCATTCTCGCCAGACTGCTGCCGCTCCCTGCCTTGGGAGATCTGCTTTTCCTGCAAGTCGCGCACTCTCCTCTTAAGCCCGGGAGAAAAGCGCTTCGGGGTGGTCCTTTCTCTGGGCCCTTGCCCCTGAGCCTGGAGTCGAGCTTGGACATCCACATTGCCAGGAAGAGGCAGAATCACATGCATACATTTGTTCCTGCCCCCTGCACCTTCCCAGGACTTGTTTGAGCCAGAGTCTGTCAGACATCTCCTCCGCAGTCCCAGCAGGACTCCCTGTGTGTCAAGGGGCAGAGCCGACCTAGGGGCACAGTGTGCCTCTTGCTCTCCCTACTGCCCTGAGGCTGCTGGGAGAAAGAGGCTTTGGGCATCCAACCCGTTGGTCCCCACTTCCCTCTCACCAGGCCGTCTGAGCTCCAAGTCCTTGCAGTGTGGAGACAGCCTCTGCCAGCACCTCCCTCCGTGTTGGACTCAAAAGTGGCCTAGACCAGGGGAAATATGCTAGGGGTAAGTGACTGGGGAGGTCACCAGGCATGTCTGGACAAACTCCCCGCAGCGTGCCCTTCATGGGGCAGCAGCCCCGGAGGCCCGGAAGGTCTGGGCAACCCTGGCCAAGGCAGGACCAGGGTCTGGGTCCTTCCCATGGCCTGTGGGGACCTCTGAGCAGAACCACCCCTTTCCCGCATGAAGACCTCCCCACTGCCTCCAAAGGCCGGGTTTGCAAGCATTCTCGCCAGACTGCTGCCGCCCTGCCCCAGGGAGGCCTGTTTTTCCTGCAAGTCGTCAGACTCTGCTCCAAGCCGGGAGAAAGCACATCGGGTGGTCCTTTCTCTGGGCCCTTGCCCCTGAGCCTGGAGTCAGCTTGGACATCCACATTGCCAGGAAGAGGCAGAATCACATGCAGTTTGTTCCTGCCCCTGCACCTTCCGAGACTTGGTTGAGCCAGAGTCTGTCAGACATGTCCTCCAGCCCCCAGCAGCACAGCCTGTGTGTCAAGGTGCAGAGCCGACCTAGGGGCAGAGTGGGCCTCTTGCTCTCCCAGCTGCCCTGAGGCTGCTGGGGTGAAGAGGCCTTGGGCATCCACCCCCTTGCTCCCCACTTCCCTCTCACCAGGCCGTCTGAGCTCCAAGTCCTTGCTGTGTGGAGACAGCCTCTGCCAGCACCTCCCCTCCGAGTTGGACTCAAAAGAGGCCTAGACCAGGGGAATTATGCTAGGGGAAAGTGACTCGGGAGGCGACCAGGCATGTCTAGACACACCCGGCAGCCTGCCCCTTCATGGGACAGGAGCCCCGGAGGCCAGGGAAGTCTGGGCAAGGCTGGCCAAGGACAGGGGTCTTGCTGGGCCCTTCCCATGGACTGTGGGGACTCTGAGCAGAACCGGCCCTTTCCCGCAGGAAGACCTCCCCAACTGCTTCTAAAAACCGGTTTGGAAGCATTCTCGCCAGACTGCTGCCGCTCCCTGACGAGGGAGGCCTGCTTTTCCCGCAAGTCGCGCACTCTGCTCTTAAGCCCGGGAGAAAAGCGCTTCGGGGTGGTCCTTTCTCTGGGCCCTTGCCCCTGATCCTGGAGTCGAGTTTGGACATCCACATTGCCAGGAAGAGGCAGAATCACATGCATATGTTTGTTCCTGCCCCCTGAACCTTCCCAGGACTAGGTTGAGCCAGAGTCTGTCAGACATGTCCTCCGCAGCCCCAGCAGGACTGCCTGTGTGTCAAGGGGCAGAGCCGACCTAAGGGCTGAGTGTGCCTCTTGCTCTCCCAACTGCCCTGAGGCTGCTGGGAGAAAGAGGCTTTGGGCATTCAACCCATTGCTCCCCACTTCTCTCTCACCAGGCCGTCTGAGCTCCAAGTCCTTGCAATGTGGAGAAAGCCTCTGCCAGCACCTCCCCTCTGAGTTGGACTCAAAAGAGGCCTAGACCAGGGGAAATATGCTAGGGGTAAGTGACTGGGGAGGCGACCAGGCATGTCTAGGCACACACCCAGCAGCCTGCCTCTTCATGGGGCAGCAGCCCCGGAGGCCAGGGAGGTCTGGGCAACCCTGGCCAATGGCAGAGACCATGCTGGGTGTTGCCCCTGGCCTGTGGGTCCTCTCAGCAGAACCACCCCTTTCCCGCATGAAGACCTCCCCGGCTGCCTCCAAAGGCCGGTTTGCAAGCATTCTCGCCAGTCTGCTGCTCCGACCCCGAGGGAGGCTCTGTTTTTTCCCGCAAGTCGCGCACTATGCTCCCAAGCCCAGGTGGAAAGCCCTTTGGGGTGGTCCTTCCTCTGGGTCCTTGCTTCTGAGCCTGGAGTAAAGCTTGGACGTCGACATGGCCAGGAAGTGGCAGAATCACATCCACACGTTTGTTCACGGCCCCTACACCTTCCGAGGGCTTGGTTGACCCAGAGTCTGTCAGACATGTCCTCCAGCCCCAGCAGGAATGCCTGTGTGTCATCAAGGGGCAGAGCTGACCTAGGGGCAGAGTGGGCCTGTTGCTCTCCCAGTTGCCCTGAGGCTGCTGGGAGAAAGAGGCTTTGGGCATCCAACCCGTTGCTCCCAACTTCCCTCTCACCAGGCCGTCTGATCTCCAAGTCTTGCAGTGTGGAGACAGCCTCTGCCAGCACCTCCCCTCAGAGTTGGACTCAAAAGAGGCTTAGAGCGGGGGAAATATGCTAAGGGTAAGTGACTGTGGTGGCGACCAGGCATATCTAGACACACACCCCGCAGTCTGCCCCTTCATGGAGCAGGAGCCCCGGAGGCCAGGCAGGGCTGGGCAAGGCTGGCCATGGACAGGGGTCTT
Organism: Muntiacus reevesi; assembly: GCA_020226045.1. Lineage (NCBI taxonomy): Eukaryota > Metazoa > Chordata > Mammalia > Artiodactyla > Cervidae > Muntiacus > Muntiacus reevesi. The sequence continues at coordinate 826,607 of JAGTXV010000455.1, forward strand.
GCGGGGTCCTTCCCTTGGGCTGTGGGGACTCTGAGCAGAACCTTCCCATTCCCGCAGGAAGACCTCCCCAACTGCCTCCAAAGGCCAGTTTGCAATCATTCTCACCAGACTGCTGCCGCTCCCTGCCGAGGGAGATCTGCTTTTCCGGCAGGTCGCGCACTCTGCTCTTAAGCCCGGGAGAAAAGCGCGTCGGGGTGGTCCTTTCTCTGGGCCCTTGCCCCAGAGCCTGGAGTCGAGCTTGGACATCCACATTGCCAGGAAGAGGCAGAATCACATGCATACTTTTGTTCCTGCCCCCTGCACCTTCCGAGGACTTGGTTGAGCCAGAGTCTGTCAGACATGTCCTCCGCAGCCCCAGCAGGACTGCCTGTGTGTCCACGGGCAGAGCCCACCTAGGGGCAGAGTGTGCCTCTTGCTCTCCCAACTGCCCTGAGCCTGCTGGGAGAAAGAGGCTTTGGGCATCCAACCCGTTGCTCCCCACTTCCCTCTCACCAAGCCGTCTGAGCTCCAAGTCCTTGCAGTGGGGGGACAGCCTCTGCCAGCACCTCCCCTCCGAGTTGGACTCAAAAGAGGCCAAACCAGGGGAAATATGCTAGGGGTAAGTGACTGGGGAGGCGACCAGGCATGTCTAGACACACACCCCGCAGCCTGCCCCTTCATGGGGCAGGAGCCCCGGAGGCCAAGGACGCCTGGGCAAGGCTGGCCAAGGACAGGGGTCTTGCGGGGTCCTTCCCATGGCCTGTGGGGACTCTGAGCAGAACCGGCCCTTTTCCACAGGAAGACCTCCCCAACTGCCTCCAAAGGCCGGTTTGCAAGCATTCTCGCCAGACTGCTGCCGCTCCCTGCCTTGGGAGATCTGCTTTTCCCGCAAGTGGCGCACACTGCTCTTAAGCCCGGGAGAGAAGCGCTTTGGGGTAGTCCTTGCTCTGGGACCTTTTCCCTGAGCCTGGAGTCAAGCTTGGACATCCACATTGCCAGGAAGAGGCAGAATCACATGAATAAGTTTGTTCCTTCCCCCTGCACCTTCCGAGGACTTGTTTGAGCCAGAGTCTGTCAGACATGTCCTCCACAGCCCGATCAGGACTGCCTGTGTTTCAAGGGGCAGAGCTGATCTAGGGGCAGAGTGGGCCTTGCTTTCCTCCCAACTGCCCTGAGGCTGCTGGGAGAAAGAGGCCTTGGGCATCCAACACTGTGCTCCCACTTCCTCACCAGGCCGCCTGAGCTCCAAGTCCTTGCAGTGTGGACAGCACATCTGCCAGCACCTCCTCCGAGTTGGCCTTAAAAGAGGCCTAGACCAGGGAAATATGCTAGGGGTAAGTGACTGGGAGGTAACCAGGCATGTCTGGACACACCCACGCAGCCTGCCCTTCATGGGTGGGCTGGGCTGGCCAAGGACAGGGTCTTGCCATGGGTCCTGCCCTGGCCTGTGGGTCCTCAGCAGAATCACCCCTTTCCGCATGAAGACCTCCCCACTGCCTCCAAAGGGCCAGTTGCAAGCATTCTCGCCAGACTGCTGCCGCCCCTGCAGGGAGGCTTGTTTTTCCCAAGTCGCGTGACTCTGCTCAAGCCGGGAGAAAAGCACATCGGGGTGGTCCTTTCTCTGGGCCCTTTCCCCTGAGCCTGGAGTCGAGCTTGGACATCCACATTGCAGGAAGAGGCAGAATCACATGCATACGTTTGTTCCTGCCCCCTGCACCTTCCGAGGACTTGCTTGAGCCAGAGTCTGTCAGACATGTCCTCCGCAGCCCCAGCAGGAATGCCTGTGTATCAAGGGGCAGAGCCGACCTAGGGGCAGAGTGGGCCTCTTGCTCTCCCAACTGCCCTGAGGCTGCTGGGAGAAAGAGGCTTTGGGCATCCAACCCGTTGCTCCCCACTTCCCTCTCACCAGGCCGTCTGAGCTCCAAGTCCTTGCAGTGTGGAGACAGCCTCTGCCAGCACCTCCCTCCGAGTTGGACTCAAAAGTGGCCTAGACCAGGGGAAATATGCTAGGGGTAAGTGACTGGGGAGGCGACCAGGCATGTCTAGACACACACCCCGCAGCCTGCCCCTTCATGGGGCAGGAGTCCCGGAGGCCAGGGACGCCTGGGCAAGGCTGGCCAAGGACACGGGTCTTGCGGGGTCCTTCCCATGGCCTGTGGGGACTCTGAGCAGAACCGGCCCTTTCCCGCAGGAAGACCTCCCCACTGCCTCCAAAGGCCGGTTTGCAAGCGTTCTCGCCAGACTGCTGCCGCTCCCTGCCGAGGGAGGCCTGCTTTTCCCGCAAGTCGCGCACTCTGCTCTTAAGCCCGGGAGAAAAGCGCTTCGGGGTGGTCCTTGCTCTGGGACCTTTTCCCTGAGCCTGGAGTCAAGCTTGGACATCCACATTGCCAGGAAGAGGCAGAATCACATGCACACGTTTGTTCCTGCCCGATGCACCTTCCGAGGACTTGTTTGAGCCAGAGTCTGTCAGACATGTCCTCCACAGCCCGATCAGGACTGCCTGTGTTTCAAGGGGCAGAGCTGACCCAGGGTAGAGCGGGCGTCTTGCTTTCCCAGCTGCCCTGAGGCTGCTGGGACAAAGAGGCCTTGGGCATCCACACACTTTCTCCGCACTTCCCTGTGATCAGGCCGTCTGAGCTCCAAGTCCTTGCAGTGTGGAGACAGCTCTGCCAGCACCTCCCTCCGAGTAGGACTCAATAAGGCCAAGCCAGGGAAATGCTAGGGGTAAGAGACTGGGGAGGTCACCAGGCATGTCTGACACACCCCGCAGCCTGCCCTTCATGGGGCAGCAGCCCCTGGAGGCCAGGGAAGGTCTGGGCAAGGCTGGCAGAGACAGGGTCTTGCAGGGGTCCTTCCCCTGGCCTGTGGGGACTCTCAGCAGAACCACCCCTTTCCCTGCAGGAAGACCTCCCACTGCCTCCAAAGGCCGGTTTGCAAGCATTCTCGCCAGACTGCTGCACTCCCACCGAGGGAGGCTTGTTTTCCTGCAAGTCGTCGCACTCTGCCCAAGCCGGGAGAAAAGCACTGGGTGGTCCTTTCTCTGGGCCCTTGCCCCTGAGCCTGAGTCAACCTTGGAGGTCCACATTGCCCAGGAAGAGGCAGAATCACATGCACACGTTTTCCTGCCCCTGCACCTACCGAAGACTTGGTTGAGCCAGAGTCTGTGAGGCACATCCTCGGCCACCCCAGCAGCACAGCCTGTGTGTCAAGGGGCAGAGCCGACCTAGGGGCAGAGTGGGCCTCCTGCTCTCCCAGCTGCCCTGAGGCTGCTGGGAGAAAAAGGCGTTGGGCATGCCACCCGTTGCTCCCCACTTCCCTCTCACCAGGCCGTCTGAGTTCCAAGTCCTTGCAGTGTGGAGACAGCCTCTGCCAGCACCTCCCTCCTAGTTGGACTCAAAAGAAGCCTAGGCCACAGGAAATATGCTAGGGGGTAAGTGACTGGGGAGGCGACCAGGCATGTCTAGGCACACACCCAGCAGCCTGCCCCTTCATGGGGCAGCAGCCCCGGAGGCCAGGGAGGTCTGGGCAAGGCTGGCCATGGACAGAGGTCTTGCTGGGTCCTTCCCATGGCCTGTGGGGACTCTGTGCAGAACCGGCCCTTTCCCGCAGGAAGACCTCCCCAATTGCCTCCAAAGGCCGGTTTGCAAGCATTCTCGCCAGACTGCTGCCGCTCCCTGCCGAGGGAGGACTGCTTTTCCCGCAAGTCGCGCACTCTGCTCTTCAGCCCGGGAGAAAAGCGCTTCGGGGTGGTCCTTGCTCTGGGACCTTTTCCCTGAGCCTGGAGTCAAGCTTGGACATCCACATTGCCAGGAAGAGGCAGAATCACATGAATAAGTTTGTTCCTTCCCCCTGCACCTTCCGAGGACTTGTTTGAGCCAGAGTCTGTCAGACATGTCCTCCACAGCCCGATCAGGACTGCCTGTGTTTCAAGGGGCACAGATGATCTAGGGGCAGAGTGGGCCTTTTGCTCTCCCACCTTGCTGGAGACTGCTGGGACAAAGAGGCCTTGGGAATCCACACACTTGCTCCGCACTTCCCAGTAACCAGACCGTCTGAGCTCCAGGCTCTTGCTGTGTGAAAACAGCACATTCCAGCACCTCCCTCCGAGTAGGCCTTAAATTAGGCCTAGGCCACAGGGAAATGCGCTAGGGGTAAGAGACTGGGGAGGTAACCAGGCATGTACGCAGCCTGCCCTTCATGGGGCAGCAGCCCGGAGGCCTGTAAGTTCTGGGCAAGGCCTGGCCAAGGGCAGAGACCATGCTGGGTCCTGCCCCTGGCCTGTGGGGTCCTCTCAGCAGAATCACCCCTTTCCTGCATGAAGACCTCCCGGCTGCCTCAAAAGGCCAGTTGCAAGCATTCTCGGCTGCTGCTCCGCCCCTGCCGAGGGAGGCTTGTTTTTCCCGCAAGTCGCGCAATCAGCTCCCAAGCCGGGAGAAAAGCACATCGGGGTGGTCCTTTCTCTGGGTCCTTTCCCTGAGCCTGGAGTCGAGCTTGGACATCCACATTGCCAGGAAGAGGCAGAATCACATGCATACGTTTGTTCCTGCCCCCTGCACCTACCGAAGACTTGGTTGAGCCAGAGTCTGTCACATATGTCCTCCGCAGCCCCAGCAGGAATGCCTGTGTATCAAGGGGCAGAGCCGACCTAGGGGCAGAGTGGGCCTCTTGCTCTCCCAACTGCCCTGAGGCTGCTGGGAGAAAGAGGCTTTGGGCATCCAACCCGTTGCTCCCCACTTCCCTCTCACCAGGCCGTCTGAGCTCCAAGTCCTTGCAGTGTGGAGACAGCCTCTGCCAGCACCTCCCTCCGAGTTGGACTCAAAAGTGGCCTAGACCAGGGGAAATATGCTAGGGGTAAGTGACTGGGGAGGCGACCAGGCATGTCTAGACACACACCCCGCAGCCTGCCCCTTCATGGGGCAGGAGTCCCGGAGGCCAGGGACGCCTGGGCAAGGCTGGCCAAGGACAGGGGTCTTGCGGGGTCCTTCCCATGGCCTGTGGGGACTCTGAGCAGAACCGGCCCTTTCCCGCAGGACGACCTCCCCAACTGCCTCCAAAGGCCGGTTTGCAAGCATTCTCGCTAGATTGCTGCCGCTCCCTGCCGAGGGAGGCCTGCTTTTCCCGCAAGTCGCGCACTCTGCTCTTAAGCCGGGGAGAAAAGCGCTTCGGGGTGGTCCTTGCTCTGGGCCCTATTCCGTGAGCCTGGAGTCAAGCTTGGACATCCACATTGCCAGGAAGAGGCAGAATCACATGCATACGTTTATTCCTGCCCCCTGCACCTTCCGAGGACTTGGTTGAGCCAGAGTCTGTCAGATATGTCCTCCGCAGCCCCAGCAGAACTGACTGGGTGTCAAGGGGCAGAGCCGACCTAGGGGCATACTGTGCCTCTTGCTCTCCCAACTGCCCTGAGGCTGCTGGGAGAAAGAGGCTTTGACCATCCAACCCGTTGCTCCCCACTTCCCTCTCACCAGGCCGTCTGAGCTTCAAGTCCTTGCAGTGTGGAGGCAGCCTCTGCCAGGTCCTCCCCTCCGTGTTGGACCAAATTAGGCCAAGACCAGGGGAAATGTGCTAGGGCGTAAGAGACAGGGGAGGCGACCGGGCATATCTAGACACACAATCCGCAGCCTGCCCCTTCATGGGGCAGCAGCCCCGGGGGCCAGGGAGTTCTGGGCAAGGCTGGCCAAGGACAGAGGTCTGGGTCCTTCCCCTGGCCTGTGGGACTCTGAGCAGAACACCCCTTTCCTGCAGGAAGACCTCCCAACTGCCTCCAAAGGCCGGTTTGCAAGCATTCTCGCTGCAGACTGCTGCCGCCCCTGCCGAGGGAGGCTTGTTTTCCTGCAAGTCACAACTCTGCTCCAAGCCCGGGAGAAAAGCACATCGGGTGGTCCTTTCTCTGGGCCCTGCCTGAGCCTGAGTCGAGCTTGACATCCACCTTGCCAGGAAGAGTCAGAATCATATGCATACGTTTGTTCCTGCCCCCTGAACCTTCCCAGGACTTGGTTGAGCCAGAGTCTGTCAGACATGTCCTCCGCAGCCCCAGCAGAAATGCCTGTGTGTCAAGGGGCAGAGCCGACCTAGGGTCAGAGTGGGCCTCATGCTCTCCCAACTGCCCTGAGGCTGCTGGGAAAAAGAGGCTTTGGCATCCAACCTGTTGCTCCCCACTTCCTCTCACCAGGCCGTCTGAGCTCCAAGTCCTTGCAGTGGAGACAGCCTCTGCCAGCACCTCCCTCCGAGTTGGACTCAAAAGAGGCCTAGACCAGGGAAATATGCTAGGGGTAAGTGACTGGGAGGTCACCAGGCATGTCTGGACACACCCAGCAGCCAGCCCCTTCATGGGGCAGCAGCCCCGGAGGCCAGGGAGGTCTGGGCAAGGCTGGCCATGGACAGAGGTCTTGCTGGGTCCTTCCCATGGCCTGTGGGGACTCTGCATAACAGGCCCTTTCCCGCAGGAAGACCTCCCCACTGCCTCCAAAGGCCGGATTGCAAGCTTTCTCGACATACTGCTGCCGCTTCCCTGCCGAGGGAGGCTGCTTTTCCGCAAAGTCGCGCACTCTGCTCTTCAAGCCCGGGAGAAAAGCGCGGGTGGTCCTTTCTCTGGGCCCTTTCCCTGAGCCTGGAGTCAAGCTTGACATCCACATTGCCAGGAAGAGGCAGAATCACATGCACACGTTTGTTCCTGCCCCTGCACCTTCCGAGGACTTGTTTGAGCCAGAGTCTGTCAGATGTCCTCCGAGCCCCAGCAGGACTGCCTGTGTGTCAAGGGGCAGAGCCGACCTAGGGGCAGAGTGGGCTCTGCTCCCAACTGCCCTGGAGGCTGCTGGGAGAAAGAGGCCTTGGGCATCCAACCTGTTGCTCCCCACTTCACTCTCACCAGGCCGTCTGAGCTCAAAGTCCTTGCAATGTGGAGACAGCCTCTGCAAGTACCTCCACTCTGACTTGGACTCAAAAGAGGACTAGTACAGGGGAAATATGCTAGGGGTAAGTTACTCGGGAGGCGACCATGCATGTCTGGACACACCCCCAGCAGCCTGCCCTTCATGGGGCAGCAGCCCTGAGGCCAGGGAAGGTCTGGGCAAGGCCCTGGCCAAGGACAGGGTCTTGCTGGGTCCTTCCCTGGCCTGTGGGGACTCTGAGCAGAACCACCCTTTCCCGCAGGGAAGACCTCCCCAACTGCCTCCAAAGGCCGGTTTGCAAGCATTCTCGCCAGACTGCTGCCGCTCCCCGAGGGAGATCTGCTTTTCCCGCAAGTCGCGCACTCTGCTCTCAAGCCCGGGAGAAAAGCACATCGGGTGGTCCTTTCTCTGGGCCCTTGCCCTGAGCCTGGAGTCAAGCTTGACATCCACATTGCCAGGAAGAGGCAGAATCACATGCATACACGTTTGTTCCTTCCCCTGCACCTTCCGAGGACTTGGTTGAGCCAGAGTCTGTCAGACATGTCCTCCACAGCCCCAGCAGGACTGCCTGTGTGTCAAGGGCAGAGCCGACCTAGGGGCAGAGTGGGCTCTTGCTCCCAACTGCCCTGAGGCTGCTGGGAGAAAGAGGCTTTGGGCATCCAACCTTGCTCCCACTTCCTCTCACCAGGCCGCCTGAGCTCCAAGTCCTTGCAGTGTGGAGACAGCCTCTGCCAGCACCTCCTCCGAGTTGGACTCAAAGAGGCCTAGACCAGGGAAATGCTAGGGTAAGTGACTGGGGAGGCGAACCAGGCATATCTAGACACACCCCGCAGTCTGCCCCTTCATGGAGCAGGAGCCCTGGACGACAGCGAGGTCTGGGCAAGGCTGGCCAAGGCCAGGGGTCTTGCGGGGTCCTTCCCTTGGCCTGTGGGTCTCTGAGCAGAAACGGCCCTTTCCCGCAGGAAGACCTCCCCAACTGCCTCCAAAGGCCGGTTTGCAAGCATTCTCGCCAGACTGCTGCCGCTCCCTGCCGAGGGAGATCTGCTTTTCCCGCAGGTCCCGCACTCTGCTCTTAAGCCCGGGAGAAAAGTGCTTTAGGGTGGTCCTTTCTCTGGGCCCTTGCCCCTGAGCCTGGAGTCGAGCTTGGACATCCACATTGCCAGGAAGAGGCAGAATCACATGCATACGTTTGTTCCTGCCCCCTGCATCTTCCGAGGACTTGGTTGAGCCAGAGTCTGTCAGACATGTCTTCCGCAGCCCCAGCAGGTCTGCCTGTGTGTCAAGGGGCAGAGCCGACCTAGGGGCAGAGTGGGCCTCTTGCTCTCCCTACTGCCCTGAGGCTGTTGGGAGAAGGAGGCTTTGGGCATCCAACCCGTTGCTCCCCACTTCCCTCTCACCAGGCCGTCTGAGCTCCAAGTCCTTGCAGTGTGGAGACAGCCTCTGCCAGCCCCACCCCTCCGAGTTGGACTCAAAAGAGGCCTACACCAGGGGAAATATGTTAGGGGTAAGTGACTGGGGAGGCGACCAGGCATGTCTAGACACACACCCCGCAGCCTGCCCCTTCATGGGGCACGAGCCCTGGAGGCCAGGGAGGTCTGGGCAAGGCTGGCCAAGGACAGGGTTCTTGCGCGGTCCTTCCCATGGCCTGTGGGGACTCTGAGCAGAACCGGCCCTTTCCCGCAGGACGACCTCCCCAACTGCCTCCAAAGGCCGGTTTGCAAGCATTCTCGCCAGATTGCTGCGGCTCCCGGGCGAGGGAGGCCTGCTTTTCCCGCAAGTCGCGCACTCTGCTCTTAAGCCCGGGAGAAAAGCGCTTCGGGGTGGTCCTTGCTCTGGGCCCTTGCCCCTGAGCCTGGAGTCGAGCTTGGACATCCACATTGCCAGGAAGAGGCAGAATCACATGCATACGTTTGTTCCTGCCCCTGCACCTTCCGAGAGACTTGTTGAGCCAGAGTCTGTCAGACATGTCCTCCAGCCCCAGCCGGACTGCCTGTGTGTCAAGGGGCAGAGCCGACCTAGGGGCTGAGTGGCCCTTGCTCTCCCAACTGCCCTGAGGCTGCTGGGAAAAAGAGGCTTTGGGCATCCAACCCGTTGCTCCCCACTTCCCTCTCACCAGGCCGTCTGAGCTCCAAGTCCTTGCAGTGTGGAGACAGCCTCTGCCAGCACCTCCCCTCCGAGTTGGACTCTAAAGAGGCCTAGGCCAGGGTAAATATGCTAGGGGGTAAGTGACTGGGTAGGCGACCAGGCATGTCTAGACACACACCCCGCAGCCTGCCCCTTCATGGGGCAGGAGCCCCGGAGGCCAGGGAGGTCTGGGCAAGGCTGGCCAAGGACAGGGCAGTGAAGGGTGTTTCCCCTGGCCTGTGGTGACTCTGAGCAGAACTGGACCTCTCCCGCAGGAAGACCTCCCCGAATGCTTCCAAAGGCCGGTTTGCAAACACTCTCGCCAGACTGCTGCCGCTCCCTGACGGAGGGAGGCCTGCTTTCCCCGCAAGTCGCGCACTATGCTCCCAAGCCCAGGTGGAAAGCCCTTTGGGGTGGTCCTTCCTCTGGGTCCTTGCTTCTGAGCCTGGAGTAAAGCTTGGACGTCGACATGGCCAGGAAGTGGCAGAATCACATCCACACGTTTGTTCCTGCCCTGCACCTTCCGAGGACTTGGTTGAGCCAGAGTCTGTCAGACATCCTCCAGCCCAGCAGCACCGCCTGTGTGTCAAGGTGCAGAGCCGACCTATGGGCAGAGGTGGCCTCTTGCTCTCCCAACTGCCCTGAGGCTGCTGGGAAAGAGGCCTTGGGCATCCACAGCTTGCTCCCACTTCCCTCTCACCAGGCCGTCTGAGCTTCCAAGTCCTTGCAGTGTGGAGACAGCCTCTGCCAGCACTCCCTCCGAGTTGGACTCAAAAGAGGCCAAGCACAGGGAAATATGCTAGGGGTAAGTGAGACTGGGGAGGCGACCAGGCATGTCTGGACACACCCCAGCAGCCTGCCCTTCATGGGGCAGCAGCCCCGGAGGCCAGGAGGTCTGGGCAAGGCTGGCCAAGGGCAGAGTCCATGCTGGGTCCTTCCCCTGGCCTGTGGGGACTCTGAGCAGAACCACCCTTTCCCTGCAGGAAGACCTCCCCACTGCCTCCAAAGGCCGGTTTGCAAGCATTCTCGCCAGACTGCTGCCTCCCTGCCAGGGAGGCCTGTTTTCCGCAAGTCGCGCACTCTGCTCAAGCCGGGAGAAAGCACATCGAGGTGGTCCTTTCTCTGGGCCTTTCCCTGAGCCTGGAGTCGAGCTTGACATCCACATTGCCAGGAAGAGGCAGAATCACATGCAATAAGTTTGTTCCTGCCCCTGCACCTTCCGAGGACTTGTTTGAGCCAGAGTCTGTCAGACATGTCCTCCACAGCCCAGCAGGACTGCCTGTGTGTCAAGGGGCAGAGCCGAACAAGGGGCAGAGTGGGCTTCTTGCTCTCACAGCTGCCCTGAGGCTGCTGGGTCAAAGAGGCCTTGGGCATCCACACCCTTGCTCCCCAATTCCCTCTCATCAGGCTGTCTGAGCTCCAAGACCTTGCAGTGTGGAGACAGCCTCTGCCAGCACCTCCCCTCCGAGTTGGACTCAAAAGAGGCCTAGACCAGGGGAAATATGCTAGAGGGTAAGAGATTGGGGAGGCGACAGGGCATGTCTAGACACACACCCCGCAGCCTGCCCCTTCATGGGGGAGCAGCCCTGGAGGCCAGGAAAGTCTGGGCAACTGGCCAAGGACAGAGACCATGCTTCCTGCCCCTGGCCTGTGGGGACTCTCAGCAGAACTGCCCTTTCCCATGAGGAGACCTCCCGCTGCCTCCAAAGGGCCAGTTGCAAGCATTCTCAGCTGCTGCACTCCCTGCCGAGGGAGGCTCTGCTTTTCCCCAAGTCAAGTCGCAATCTGCTCCCAAGCCCGGAGAAAGCACATCGGGTGGTCCTTTCTCTGGGCCCTTGCCCCTGAGCCTGGAGTCGAGCTTGGACATCCACATTGCCAGGAAGAGGCAGAATCACATGCATACATTTGTTCCTGCCCCCTGCACCTTCCGAGGACTTGGTTGAGCCAGAGTCTGTCAGACATGTCCTCCGCAGCCCCAGCAGAACTGCCTGTGTGTCAAGGGGCAGAGCTGACCTAGGGGCAGAGTGGGCCTCGTGGTCTTCCAACTGCCCTGAGGCTGCTGGGAGAAAGAGGCTTTGGGCATCCAACCTGTTGCTCCCCACTTCAATCTGACCAGGCCGTCTGAGCTCCAAGTCCTTGCAGTGTGGAGGGAGCCTCTGCCAGCACCACCCCTCCGATTTGGACTCAAAACAGGCCTAGACCAGGGGAAATATGCTAGGAGTAAGTGACTGGGGAGGCGAACAGGCATGTCTAGACACATACCCCGCAGCCTGCCCCTTCATGGGGCACGAGCCCCGGAGCCAGGTAGGTCTGGGCAAGGCAGACCAAGGACAGGGGTCTTGCGGGGTCCTTCCTTTGGCCTGTGGGGACTCTGAGCAGAACCGGCCCTTTCCCGCAGGAAGACCTCCCCAACTGCCTCCAAAGGCCGGTTTGCAAGCATTCTCGCCAGACTGCTGCCGCTCCCTGCCGAGGGAGGAGGCCTGCTTTTCCTGCAAGTCAGACTCTGCTCTTCAGCCCGGGAGAAAAGCGCTTCGTGGTGGTCCTTGCTCTGGGCCCTATTCCGTGAGCCTGGAGTCAAGCTTGGACATCCACATTGCCAGGAAGAGGCAGAATCACATGCATACGTTTGTTCCCGCCCCCTGCACCTTCCGAGGGCTTGGTTGAGCCAGAGTCTGTCAGACATGTCCTCCTCAGCCTCAGCAGGACTGCCTGTGTGTCAAGGGGCACAGATGATCTAGGGGCAGAGTGGGCCTTTTGCTCTCCCAACTGCTGAGGCTGCTGGGAAAAGAGGCCTTGGGCAATCCACACACTTGCTCCTGCACTTCCCTGTGACCAGGCCATCTGAGCTCCAAGTCCTTGCTGTGATAACAGCCCATGCCAGCACCTCCTCCTAGTAGGCTCATATAAGGCCAAGCACAGGGAAATTGCTAGGGGTAAGAGACTGGGAGGCGACCAGGCATGTCTGGACACACCCCCGCAGCCTGCCCTTCATGGGGCAGCAGCCCGGAGGCCCGAAGGTCTGGGCAAGGCTGGCCAAGGGCAGAGACCATGCTGGGTTGCCCCTGGCCTGTGGGGTCTGAGCAGAACCACCCCTTTCCCGCATGAAGACCTCCCCGGCTGCCTCCAAGGGCCGGTTGCAAGCATTCTCGCCGTCTGCCGCACCTCCCACCAAAAGGGAGGCTTGTTTTTCCCGCAAGTCGCGCAATCAGCTCCCAAGCCGGGAGAAAAGCACATCGGGGTGGTCCTTTCTCTGGGTCCTTCCCCTGAGCCTGGAGTCGAGCTTGGACATCCACATTGCCAGGAAGAGGCAGAATCACATGCATACGTTTGTTCCTGCCCCCTGCACCTACCGAAGACTTGGTTGAGCCAGAGTCTGTCACATATGTCCTCCGCAGCCCCAGCAGGAATGCCTGTGTATCAAGGGGCAGAGCCGACCTAGGGGCAGAGTGGGCCTCCTGCTCTCCCAGCTGCCCTGAGGCTGCTGGGAGAAAAAGGCGTTGGGCATGCAACCCGTTGCTCCCCACTTCCCTCTCACCAGGCCGTCTGAGTTCCAAGTCCTTGCAGTGTGGAGACAGCCTCTGCCAGCACCTCCCTCCTAGTTGGACTCAAAAGAAGCCTAGGCCACAGGAAATATGCTAGGGGGTAAGTGACTGGGGAGGCGACCAGGCATGTCTAGGCACACACCCAGCAGCCTGCCCCTTCATGGGGCAGCAGCCCCGGAGGCCAGGGAGGTCTGGGCAAGGCTGGCCATGGACAGAGGTCTTGCTGGGTCCTTCCCATGGCCTGTGGGGACTCTGTGCAGAACCGGCCCTTTCCCGCAGGAAGACCTCCCCAATTGCCTCCAAAGGCCGGTTTGAAAGCATTCTCGCCAGACTGCTGCCGCTCCCTGCCAAGGGAGGACTGCTTTTCCCGCAAGTCGCGCACTCTGCTCTTCAGCCCGGGAGAAAAGCGCTTCGGGGTGGTCCTTGCTCTGGGACCTTTTTCCTGAGCCTGGAGTCAAGCTTGGACATCCACATTGCCAGGAAGAGGCAGAATCACATGAATAAGTTTGTTCCTTCCCCCTGCACCTTCCGAGGACTTGTTTGAGCCAGAGTCTGTCAGACATGTCCTCCACAGCCCGATCAGGACTGCCTGTGTTTCAAGGGGCAGAGCTGACCCACGGTAGAGTGGGCGTCTTGCTTTCCCACCTTGCTGGAGACTGCTGGGACAAAGAGGCCTTGGGCATCCACACACTTGCTCCGCACTTCCCAGTAACCAGACCGTCTGAGCTCCAGGCTCTTGCTGTGTGAAAACAGCACATTCCAGCACCTCCCCTCCGAGTAGGCCTTAAATTAGGCCAAGCACAGGCGAAATGCGCTAGGGGGTAAGAGACTGGGGAGGTAACCAGGCATGTCTGGACACACTCCACGCAGCCTGCCCTTCATGGGGCAGCAGCCCCGGAGGCCTGTAAGTTCTGGGCAACCCTGGCCTGTGTGTGAAGGGACAGGGCCCACCTAGGGGCACAGTGGGCCACTTGCTTACCCTGCTGCCCTGAGGCTGCTGGGACCAAGAGGCCTTGGGCATCTTTCTCTTTCCTCTGACCAGGCCGTCCAGCCTCCAGTTCCTTGCAGTTTGGAGAGAGGCCCTGGCAGGAATCACCCTTCCAAGTAGGCCTCAAATGAGCCCTAGGAATCATGGGAAAGGCGCTAAGGAAATGAGACTGGGGAGGCAACTGGGCATGTCTGGACACACTCCCCGCCACCTGCCCATTCGGGAGGCTGTAACCCCGGAGGGCAGAAAGGTCTGGTCAAGGTTGGCCTGGGGGAGGGTCCGTGCTGGGACCTGCCACTGGCCAGTGGAGCCTCTGATCAGATACATCACTGTGCCGCAGGAAAACCTCACTGGCAGCCTCCAAAGGCTGGTTTGCAAGCACTCGCACCTAGGGAGACCCGCGCTTCCCGCAAGCCATGCACTCTGTTCCCAAGCCCAGGAAAGAAGCTCTTGTGGTGTCCCCTCTCAGGGCCTTGCCCCTGAAACTGGTGTCAGCTAGGGGCTCCAAACTCCCAGGCCAAGGCAGAGCCACGTGCACACAAGTCTTCCTGTCCACTGCACTGTCAGAGAGGTCGGGTGAGCCAGAGTCTGTCAGGCAGCTCCTGGGCAAGCCAAGCAGCTGTCCAGTGTGTGAAGCGTCAGGACTGACCTAGTGGCACAGTGGGCCACTTGCTCACCCTGATGCCCTGAGGCTGCTGGGCCAAAGAGGCCTTGGGCATCGACCCCCTTGCTGGCCTCTTCCCTCTGACCATGCCGTCCGTGCTCTAGGCCCTTGCAGTGTGGAGAGAGCCCCTGCCAGAATCCTCCCCTCTAAGTATGCCTCAAATGCGGCCTAGGCACCAGGGGGAAAGTGCTCAGGGAATGAGCCTGGGGAGGCTTGTCTGGACACACTTCCCGCAGCCTGCTCCTTCGTGGGGCACTACCCCCAAAGGACAGGAAGATCTGGTCAAGACTGGCCTGGGGCAGTGTCCATGCTGTGACCTGCCCCTGGCCTGTGGGGCCTCTGAGCACAACCAGCACTCTGCTGCTGGAATACCTCACCGGCAGCCTCCAAAGGCCAGTTTGCAAGCACTCTCACAGACTGGCATCCTCTCCCTCACCAAGGGAGACCTGCATTTCCCGCAAGCCTCTCACTCTGTTCCCCAGTCCAGGACAATAGCGCATTGGGTTCGTCTGCTCTCAGGCCCTTGCCCCAGTGCATGGGGGACAGCTAGTGTCTCCACATACCCAGGACAAGGCAGAATCACATGCACACGTCTCTTTCTGCCCCCTTAACCTTCAGAGAGCTTGGGTGAGCCAGAGTCTGTCAGGCTGCTCCTGGGCAAGCCCAGCAGCAGCGCCTGTGTGTGATGGTGCAGGGGCGACCTAGGGGCACTGAGGGCCACTTGCTCACCCTGGTGCCCTGAGGCTGCTTGGCCAAAGAGGCCTTGGACATCGACCCCCTTGTTGGCCTTTTCCCTCTGACCAGGCCATCCGGGCTCCAGTCCTTTGCAGTGTGGAGAGAGCCCCTGCCAGAAACCACCCCTCTAAGTAGGCCTCAAATGCGGCCTAGGCACCAGGGGAAAGGTGCAAAGAGAATGAAAATGGGGAGGCGCCTGGCCATGTCTGGACACACTCCCCGCCGCCTGCCCCTTCATGGGGCAGAACCCGCAGAGGCCAGGAAGGTCTGGTCAAGGCTGGCCTTGGGCCGGGTCCATGTTGGGACCTGCCCCTGGCCGGTGGGTACTCTGAGCAGAATCAGCATTGTGCCGCTGGAAGACCTCACCGGCCGCCTCCAAAGGCCGCTTTGCAATCAGTCTCACCAGCTGGCTGCCTCTCTCTCACCGAGGGAGGCCCGTCTTTCCCACAAGCCGCGCACTCTGTTCCCAAACCTGGGAGAAAAGCGCTTCGGTGTGTTCCTCTCTCAGGCATTTGCTCCAGAGCCTGGGGACAGCTAGGTGTTCCACTCACCCAGGCCAATGCAGAACCACATGCACACGTCTCTTCTGGTCCTCTGCACCATCAGAGAGCTCGGGTGAGCCACAGTCTGTGAGGCTGCCCCTGGGAAAGCCAGCATCACCGCCTGTGTGTGAAGGGGCAGGGCCTAACTAGAGGCACAGTGCACTACATGCTCTTCCTGGTGCCTTTAGGCTGTTGGGCCAAAGAGGCCTTGGGAAACGAGCCCCTTGCTGGCCTCTTCCTTCTGACCAGGCCATCCGTCCTCCAGACACTTGTAGTGTGGAGCGAGCCCCTGCCAGAAACCTCCCCTCCAAGTAGGGCTCAAATGAGACCTAGGCACCAGGGAAAAGGCGCTAATGGAATGAGCCTGTGGAGGCGACTGGGCATGCATGGACACACTCCCCGCAGCCTGCCCCTTCGTGAGGCAGTTCCCCCGGAAGCCAGGAAGTTCTGTACAAGGCTGGCCTGGGGCAGGGTCCATGCTGAAACCTGCCCTTGACCTGTGGGCCCTTTGACCAGAACCAGAACTCTGCTGCTGGAAGACCTCCCCAGCTGCCTCCATAGGCCAGTTTGCAAGCACTCTCCCCGAGGGAGACGGCACAAGCACCACTCTGGCCCCCCCAGGCCCAGGAGAATAGTGCTTCGAGGTGGTCCTCTCTCAGGACCATTGCCAATGAGCCTGGGGGCCTGCTAGGGGCTCCACACTCCCAGGCCAAGACAGAACCACATGCACACGTCTTTTCCTGCTCCCTGCACCGTCAGAGAGCTTGGGTGAGCAAGAGTCTGTCAGGCAGCTCCTGGACAAGCCCAGAAGCAGCACCTATGTGTGATGGGGCAGGGCCAACCTAGGGGCACAGTGGGACACTTGCTCTTCCTGCTGCCCTGAGCCTCCTGGGACAAAGAGGCCTTGGGCGTCAACCCCCTTGCTGGCGTCTTCCCTCTGACCAGGCCATCCGAGCTCCAGTCCTTGCAGTGTGGAGAGAGGCCCTGCCAGAGACCTCCCCTCCAAGTAGGCCTCAAATGAGGCCTAGGAAACATGGGAAAGGGACTCAGGGAATGAGCCTGGGGAGGTGCCTGGGCATGTCTGGACACACTCCCCACCGCCTGCCCCTTCGTGAGACAGTATGCTCAGAGGCCAGGTAGGTCTGGTCAAGGCTGGCCTGGGTCAGGGTCGGTGCTGGGACCTGCCACTGGCCAGCAGAACCAGCACTGTGCCACTGGAAGACATCACCGGCAGCCTCCAAAGGCCGGGTTGCAAGTCCTCTCTCCAGCTGGCAACCTCTCCGTCACCGAGGGAGGCCCGCAATTTCCGCAAGCCACCCACTCTGCTTAAAAGCCCAGGACAATAGCACTTCAGTGGTCCCCTCTCAGGGCCTTGCCCCTGAGCCTGGGAGACAGCTAGGGGCTCCAAACTCCCAGGCCAAGGCAGAACCACATGCACACGAGTCTTCCTGCCCCCTGCACCATCAGAGAGCTCGGGTGAGCCAGAGAATGTCAGGCAGGTCATGGGCAAACCCAGCAGCACGACCTGTGTGTGAAGGGGTAGGGCGAAACTAGGGGCACAGTGGGCCACTTGCTCTTCCTGCTGCCCTGAGGCTGCTGGGCCAAAGAGGCCTTCGGCATCGACCCCCTTGCTGGCCTCTTCCATCTGACCATGGTGTCCGTGCTCCAGGCCCGAGCACTGTGGAGAGAGCCCCTGCCAGAAAACACCCCTCTAAGTAGGCCTCAAATGCGGCCTAGGCACCAGGGGAAAAGTGCTCAGCGAAGGAGCCTGGGGAGGTGCCTGAGCATGTCTGGACACACTTCCCACAGCCTGCGCCTTCGTGGGGCACTAACCCCAAAGGACAGGAAGGTCTGGTCAAGACTGGCCTGGGGAAGTGTCCATGCTGGGACCTGCCCCTGGAATGTGGGGCGTCTGAGAACAACCAGCACTCTGCTGCTGGAATACCTCATCGGCAGCCTCCAAAGGCTGGTTTGCAAGCACTCTCACAGGCTGGCGTCCTCTCCCTCACCCAGTGAGACCCGCGTTTCCCGCAATCCACGCACTCTGTTCCCAAGACCAGGAAAATAGCGCATCTTGTTCGTCCGCTCTCAGCCGCTTGCCCCTAGGCCTGGGGCCAGCTACGGGCTCCACACACCCAGGCCAAGGCAGAACCACATGCACACGTCTCTTCCTGCCCCCTGCACCGTCAGAGAGCTTGGGAGAGAAAGAGTCTGTCTGTCAGCACCTGGCCAAGACCAGCAGCACATGTGTGTGATGGGGCAGGGCCGACCTAGAGGCAGTGAGGGCCAGTTGCTCACCCTGCTGCCCTGAGGCTCTTGGGACAAAGATGGCTTGTACATCGACCCCATTGCTGGCCTCTTCCCTCTGACCAGGCCGTCCAGGCTCCAGTCCCTTGTAGTGTGGAAAGAGGCCCTGCCAGAAACGTCCCCTCCAAATAGACCTGAAATGAGGCCAAGGTATCTTGAGAATAGTAGTAAGGAATGAGACTGGGGAGGCTCCTCAGCATGTCTGGCCACACTCCTGCACCGCCTGCTTCATGGGGCAGGACACGCAGAGGCCAGGAAGGTCTGGTCAAGACTGGCCTGGGGAAGTGTCCATGCTGGGACCTGCCCCTGGCCTGTGGGGCCTCTGAGCAGAACCAGCACTGTGCCATTGGAACACCTCACCAGCAGCCTCCAAAGGCCGGTTTGCAAGCACTCTCACAGGCTGGCGTCCTCTCCCTAACCGAGGGAGGCCCGGAATTCCCGCAAGCCGCACACTCTGCTTCCATGCCTGAGAGAAAAGCGCTTCAGGATGTTCCTCTCTCAGGCCTTTGCCCCTGACCCTGGGAGACAGCTAGGGGTTCCAAACTAACAGGCCAAGGCGGAACCACATGCACATGTATCTTCCGGCCCTCTGCACCGTCAGAGAGCTCGGGAGAGCCACAGTCTGTAAGGCAGCTCCAGGGGAAGCCCAGTAGCAGTGCCTGTGTCTCAAGGGGCAGGGCCGAGCTACGGTCACTGAGGGCCACTTGCTCAACCTGCTGCCCTGATCCTTCTGGGAAAAAGAGGCCTTGGATATCGACCCCCTTGCTGGCCTCTTCCATCTCATCAATCCCTCCGGGCTCTAGTCAGTTGCAGTGTGGAGAGAGCCCCTGGCATAAACCTCCCCTCCAAATAGGCCTCAAACGAGGCCTAGGAACCATGGGAAAGGCGCTCAGGGAATGATCCTGGGGAGGTGTCTGGGCATGCCTGAACAACTCCCCGCCACCTGCCCTTTGGTGAGGCAGTACCCCCGGAGGCCAGGAAGGTCTGGTCATGGCTGTTCGGGGTCAGGGTCCATGATGGAACCTGCCCGTGGCCTTTGGGGCCTTTGAGCAGAACCAGGACTCTGCCGTTGGAAGACCTCACCAGCAGCCTCCAAAGGCCTGTTTGCAAGATCTCTCGTCTGCTGGCCGTAATTCCCTCATCGAGGCCCACTCTGCCCCTATGTGGGCTCTGCCCCTTGACACACAGGCAGTCCTGCTGGGGCTGAGGAGGACATGTCTGACAGACTCTGGCTCAACCAAGCCCTCGGAAGGTGCAGGGGGCAGCAACAAACGAATGCATGTGATTCTGCCTCTTCCTGGCAATGTGGATGTCCAAGCTTGACTCCAGGGTCAGGGACAAGGGCCCAGAAAAAGTACCACCCCGAAGCGCTTTTCTCCAGGGCTTAAGAGCAGAGTGCGCGACTTGCGGGAAACCAAATTTCCCTCGGCAGCGAGCGGCAGCAGTCTGGTGAGAATGCTTGCAAACCGGCCTTTGGAGGCAGTTGGGGAGATCTTCCTGCGGGAAATGACCGGTTCTGCACAGAGTCCCCACAGGCCATGGGAAGGACCCAGAAGAACCCTGTCCATGCCCAGCCTCGCCCAGACCTCCCTGGCCTCCGGGGCTCCTGCCCCTTGAAGGGGCAGGCTGCGGAGTGTGCCTAGACATGCCTGGTCGCCTCCCCAGTCACTTACCCCCTAGCATATTTCCCCTGGCCTTGGCCTCTTTTGAGTCCAACTCGGAGGGGAGGTGATGGCAGAGGCTTTCTCCACACTGCAAGGACCTGGAGGTCAGATGGCCTGGTGAGAGGGAAGTGGGGAGCAACGGGTTGCATGCCCAAAGCGTTTTTCTCCCAGCTGCCTCAGGGCAGCTCGGAGAGCAAGAGGCCCACTCTGCCCCTAGGTCAGATCTGCCCCTTGACACACAGTCTGTGCTGCTGGGGTGGCCAACGATGTGCCTCACAGACTCCGGCTCACTCGAGCACTCGGAAGGTGCAGGGCTCAGGAAACGACGTGTGCATGTGGTTCTTTCTTGGCCTGGGAGTGTGGACCTCCAAGGTTGACTCCAGGCTCAGGGGCAAGGGCCCAGAGAAAGGACAACCCCGATGTGCTTTTCTCCCGGCTTGGGAGCGGATTGCACGACTTGCGGGAAAAACAAGCGTCCTTTGGGGTGGGAGGTGCGGCAGCCGGCGAGAATGCTTGCAACCGGCCCTTGGAGGCAGCCGGGACGGTCTTCATGTGGGAAAGGGGTGGTACTGCTGAGAGGAGCCACAGGCCAGGGGCAGCACCCAGCATGGTCTCTTCCCTTGGCCAGGGTTGCCCAGACCTTCCGGGCCTCTGGGGCTGCTGCCCCATGAAGAGCAGGCTGCGGGGAGTGTGTCCAGACATGCCTGGTCACCTCCCCAGTCTCTTACACCCTAGCGCATTTCCACTGTGCTTGTCCTTATTAAAGGCCTACTCGGAGGGGAGGTGCTGGCATGGGCTGTTTTCACACAGCAAGAGCCTGGAGCTCAGACGGCCTGGACACAGGGAAGTGCGGAGCAATTGTGTGGATGCCCAAGGCCTCTTTGGCCCAGCAGGCTCCGGGCAGCTGGAAGAGCAAGAGGGCCACTCTGCCCCTAGATCTTCTCTGCCCCTTGACACTCAGGCAGGCCTGCTGGGGCTGCGGAGGACATGTCTGAAAGACTCTGGCTCAAACAAGTCCTCGGAATGTGCAGGGGACAGGTCAAACGTATGCATGTGATTCTGCCTCTTCCTGGCAATGTGGATGTCCAAGGTTGACTCCAGGCTCAGGGGCAATGGCCCAGAGAAAGGACCACCCCTAAGCGCTTTTCTCCCGGGCTTTAGAGCACAGTGCGCGACTTGCGGGAAAGGCAGGCCTCCCTCGGCAGGGAGCGGCAGCAGTCTGGCGAGAATGCTTGCAAACCGGCCTTTGGAGGCAGTTGGGGAGGTGTTCCTGCGGGAAAGGGCCGGTTCGGCTCAGAGTCCCCACAGGCCATGGGAAGGGCGCAGCAAGAACCCTGTCCTTGGCCAGCCTTGCCCAGACCTCCCTGGCTTCCCGGGCTCCTGCCCCATGAAGGGGCAGGCTGCAGGGTGTGTGTCTAGACATGCCTGGTCGCCTCCCCAGGCTCTTACACCTAGCGCATTTCCCCTGAGCTTGGCCTAATTTTAGGCCTACTCAGAGGGGAGGTGCTGGGATGGGTTGTTTTCACACAGCAAGAGCCTGGAGCTCAGACGGCCTGGTCACAGGGAAATGCAGAGCAAGGGTCCACACACCCAGGCCAAGGCAGAACCACATGAACACGTCTCTTCCTGTCCCCTACACTGTCAGAGATCTTGGGTGAGCCAGAATCTGTCTCGCCAGCTCCTGGGCAAACCCAGCAGCAGCGCCTGTGTGTGATGGGGCAGTGCCGACCTAGGGGCACACAGGGCCACATGCTCCTACTGCTGCCCTGAGGCTGCTGGGACAATGAGGCCTTGGGCAACGACCCCCTTGCTGGCCTCTTCCTTCTGACCAGGTCATCCTGGTTCTAGTCCCTTGCAGTGTGGAAAGAGGGCCTGCCAGAAAACTCCCTTCCAAGTAGGCTTCAAATGAGGCCTAGTAACCAAGGGAAAGGCACTCAGGGAATGAGACTGGGGAGGTGCCTGGGCATGTCTGGACACACAGCCTGTCGCCTGCCCCTTGGTGAGGCAGTACCCTCGGAGGCCAGGATGGTCTGGTCAAGGCTGGCCTGGGGCAGGTTCCGTGCTGGGACCTGCCACTGGCCTGTGGGTCCGCTGTGCAGAAACAGCACTGTGCCCCTGGTAGACATCACCGGCAGCCTCCAAAGGCTGGTTAGCAAGTACTCTCTCCAGCTGGCAACCTCTCCCTCACCGAGGGAGGCCCGAGATTCCCACAAGCCACGCACTCTGCTCCCAATCCCAGGAGAAAACGCTTGGGTGGTCCCCTCTCAGGGCCTTGCCCCTGAGCCTGCACTCAGCTAGGGGCTCCAAACTCCCAGGCCAAGGCAGAACCACATGCACACGAATCTTCCTGCCCCCTGCCCTGTCAGAAAGCTCGGGTGAGCCAAGATCTGTCAGGCAGTTCATGGGCAAACCCAGCAGCAGCGCCTGTGTGTGAAGGGGCAGGCCCAACCTAGGGGCACAGTGGGCCATTTGCTCACCCTGCTGACCTGTGGCTTCTGGGCAACAAAGGATTGGGCATAGACCCCCTTGCTTGCCTTCTCCCTCTGACCATGCCGTCCGGGCTCCAGGCCCTTGCAGTGTGGAGTGAGCCCCTGCCAGAAACCTCCTCTCCAAGTAACCCTCAAATTCGGCCTAGGCACCAGGGGAAAAGTGCTCAGGGAATGAGCCTAGGGAGGTGCCTGAGCATGTCTGGACACGTTTCCCGCAGCCTGCCCCTTCGTGGGGCAGTACCCCCGGAGGCGAGGAAGGGCTGGGCAATGCTGGCCTGGGGCAGGGTCCATGCTGGAACCTGCTCATGGCCTGTGGGGCCTCTGAGCAGAAGCAGCACCCTGCCTTTGGAAGACCTCCCCTGCTGCCTCCAAAGGCCAGCTTGCAAGCACTCTCCCCGAGGGAGGCCCGTGATTCCCGCAAGATTCGCACTCTGATCCCAAGCCCGTGAGAAAAGCACTTCGTGGTGGTCCTATCTCAGGGCTCTTGCCCGTAAGCCTAGGGGCCAGCTAGGGGCTCCAAACTCCCAGGCCATGCAGAACCACAAGCACATGTCTTTTCCTGCCCCCTACACTGTCAGAGAGCTTGGGTGAGCCAGAGTCTGTCAGGTAGCTCCTGGGAAAGCCCAGGAGCATCGCCTGTCTGTGATGGGGCAGGGCTGAACTAGGGGCACAGAGGGCCACTTGCTTTCCCTGCTGCCTTGAGGCTGCTGGGACAAAGAGGCCTTGGGCATCGACCCCCTTGCTGGCCTCTTTCCTCTGACCAGGCCGTCCGGGCTCCAGGCCCTTGCAGTGTGGAGAGAGCCCCTGCCAGAAACCTCCCCTCCAATTAGGCCTCAAATGGGGACTAGGCACCAGGAAAAGCGCTCACGGAATGAGCCTGGGGAGGTGCCTGAGCATGTCTGGACTCACTTCCCGCAGCCTGCTCCATCTCGGGGCAGTTCCCCCGGAGGCCAGGAAGGTCTGGTCAAGACTGGCCTGGGGCACTGTCCATGCTGGGACCTGCCCCTGGACTGTGGGGCCTCTGAGCACAACCAGCACTCTTCTGCTGGAATACCTCAACGGCAGCCTCCAAAGGCCGCTTTGCAAGCAGTCTCACCGGCTGGTCAACTCTCCCTCACTGAGGGAGGCCCGTCTTTCCCGCAAGCTGCGCACTCTCTTCCCAAGCCTGGGAGAAAAGCACTTCGGGGTGTTCCTCTCTCAGGCCTTTGCCCCGGAGCTTTGGGACAGCTAGGGGTTCCACTCACCCAGGGCAAGGCAGAACCACATGCACACGTCACTTCTGGCCCTCTGCACCATCAGAGATCTCGGGTCAGCCAGAGTCTGTCAGGCTGCCCCTGGGCAAGCCCAGCAGCTCGGCTGTGTGTGTAGGGGCAGGACCGACCTAGGGGCACAGTGCGCCACTTGCTCTTCCTGCTGCCCTTAGGCTGCTTTGCAGAAGAGGCCTTGGGAAATGACCCCCTTGCTGGCCCCTTTCCTCTGACCAGCCCATCCATACTCTAGACCCTTGCAGTGTGGAGAGAGCCCCTGCCAGAAACCTCCCCTGCAAGTAGGCCTCAAATGAGGCCTAGGCACCAGGGAAAAGGCGCTAATGAAATGAGGCTGGGGAGGCGCCTTGGCATGTATGGACACACACCCCACAGCCTGCTCTTTCATGGGGCAGTACCCCCGGAGGCCAGGAAGGTCTGGGCAAGTCTGGTCTGGAGCTGTATTCATGCTGGGACCTGCCCCAGGCCTGTGGGTCCTCAGAGAAAATCCAGCACTCTGGCGCTGGAAGACCTCCCCGGCTGCCTCCAAAGGCCAGTTTGCAAGCACTCTACCCGAGGGAGACCCGCATTTCCCGCAAGCCACGCACCCTGCTCCCAAGCCCAGGACAATAACGCATCGGGTTTGTCCGCTCTCAGGCCCTTGGCCAATTGTCTTGGGGACTACTAGGGGATCCACACACCCAGGCCGAGGCAGAACCACATGAGCACGTCTCTTCCTGCCCCTTGCACCGTCAGAGAGCTCGGGTGAGCCAGTGTGTCAGTCAGCACCTGGGCAAGCCCAGCAGCAGCGCCTGTGTGTGATGGGGCAGGGCCGACCTAGGGTCTCTGAGGGCCAGTTGCTCACCCTGCTGCCCTAGGCTGCTTGGCCAAAGAGGCCTTGAACATCTACCCCATTGCTGGCCTCTTCCCTCTGACGAGTCCGTCCGGGCTCCAGTCCCTTGCAGTGTGTAGAGAGGCCCTGCCAGAATCCTCCCCTCCAAGTAGGCCTCAAATGAGGCCTAGGCATCATGGGAAAGGTGCTCAGGGAATGACACTGGGGAGGCGCCTGGGCATGTCTGGAGACACTCCCTGAAGCCTGCCTCTTCGTGGGGCAGTACACCCAGAGGCCAGGAAGGTCTGGTCAAGGCTGTTCTGGGGCAGGGTCCTTGCTGGGACTGGTCCCTGGCCTGTGGGTCCTCTGAGCAGAACCAGCACTGTGCCGTTTGAAGACGTCACCAGCAGCCTCCAAAGCCTGGTTTGCAAGCACTCTCACAGGCTGGCTGCCTCTCCCTCACCAACGGAGGCCCACGTTTCCCGCAAGCCGCGCACTCTGCACCCATGCCTGGGAGAGAAGTGCTTGTATGGTCCCATCTCAGGCGTTTGCCCATGAGCCTGGCAGACAGCTAGGGGCTCCACACACACAGGCCAAGGCAGAACCACATGCACATGTCTCTTCTGGCCCTCTGTAGTGTCAGAGAGCTCGGGTGAGCAAGAGTCTGTCAGGCAGCTCCTGGGCAAGCCCAGCAGCAGCACCTGTGTGTGAAGGGGCAGGGCTGACCTAGGGGCACAGTTGGCCACTTGCTCACCCTGCTGCCTTGAGGCTGCTGTGACAAAGAGGCCTTGGGCATCAACCCACATGCTGGCCTCTTCACTCTGACCAAGCCTTCCGGGCTCCAGTCCGTTGCAGTTGGAGAGAGTCCATGCCAGAAACCTCCCATCCAACTAGCCCTCAAATTAGGCCTAGGCAGCAGGGGAAAAGCGCTCAGGGAATGAGCCTGGGGAGGTGCCTGAGCCTGTTGGACACACTCCCTGCCCCCTGCCCCTTTGTGGGGCAGTACCCCCAGAGGCCAAGAAGGTCTGGTCCAGGCTGGCCTGGTACAGGGTCCTTGCTGGGACTGGTCCCTGGCCTGTGGGTCCTCTGAGCAGGACCAGCACTGTGCAGCTGGAAGAACTCACCGGCAGCCTCCAACGGCCGGTTTGCAAGTACTCTCGCCGGCTGGCCGCCTCTCACTCACCGAGGGAGGCCCACGTTTACCGCAAGCAGCGCATTCTGCTCCAAAGCCTGGAAGAAAAGCGCTACGGGGTATTTTTCTCTCAGGCCTATGCCCCTTCGCCTTACGGACAGCTAGAGGTTCCACTCATCCAGGCCAAGGCAGAACCACATGCACACGTCTCTTCTGGCCCTCTGCACCATCAGAGAGCTCGGGTGAGCCAGAGAACGTCAGGCTGTTCCTGCGGAAACCCAGCAGCAGTGCCTGTGTGTGAATGGGCATGACCGACCTAAGGGCAGAGTGGGCCCCTTGCTCTTCCTGCTGCCCTGAGGCTCCTGGGTCAAAGAGGCCTTGGGCATAGACCCCCTTCCTGGCCTCTTCCCTCTGGCCAGGCCCTCCATGCTCCAGACCCTTGGAGTGTGGAGAGAGCCCCTGCCAGAAACCTCCCCTCCAAGTAGGCCTCAAATGAGGCCTAGGCACCAGGGAAAAGGCGCTAATGCAATGAGCCTGTGGAGGCGACTGGGCATGTATGGACACACTCCCTGCAGCCTGCCCCTTCATGGGGCAATTGCCCCGGAGGCCAGGAAGGTCTAGACAAGGCTGGCCTGGGGCAGGGTCCATGCTGGAACCTGCCCGTGACCTGTGGGGCCTTTGAGCAGAACCAGTACTCGGCAGCTGGAAGACTTCCCCAGCTGCCTCCAAAGGCCAGGTTGCAACCACTCTCCCCGAGGGAGCCCCGCGATTCCCACAAGCCATGCACTCTGCTCCCAAGCCCGGGAGAAAAGCGCTTTGAGGTGGTCCTCTCTCAGGGCCATTGCCAATGAGCCTGGGGGCCAGCTATGGGCTCCACACTCCCAGGCCAAGGCAGAACCACATGCACACGTCTTTTCCTGCCCCCTGCACCGTCAGAGAGCTTGGGTGAGCAAGAGTCTGTCAGGCAGCTCCTGGGCAAGCCCAACAGGAGTGCCTGTGTGTGATGTGGCAGGGCCGACCTAGGGGCACAGTGGGCCACTTGCTCTTCCTGCTGCCCTGAGCCTCCTGGGACAAAGAGGCCTTGGGCATCGACCCAATTTCTGGCCTCTTCACTCTGACCAGGCCGTCCGGGCTCCAGTCCGTTGCAGTGTGGCGAGAGGGCCTGCCAGAAACCTCCCCTCCATGTAGGCCTGAAATGAGGCCTAGGAACCAAGGGAAAGGCACTCAGGGAATGAGCCTGGATAGGTGCCTGGGCATGTCTGGACACACTCCCCACCACCTGCCCCTTCGTGAGGCAGTATCCACGGAGGCCAGGTAGGTCTGTTCAAGGCTGGCCTGGGGCAGGGTCCGAGCTGGGACCTGCCACTGGCCTGTGGATCCTCTGTGCAGAACCAGCACTGTGCCGCTGGAAGACATCACCGGCAGCCTCCAAAGGCCGGTTTGCAAGTACTCTCTCCAGCTGCCAACCTCTCCCTCACCGAGGGAGGCTCTCAATTCCCGCAAGCCACCCACTCTGCTTAAAAGCCCAGGACAATAGCACTTGGGTGGTCCCCTCTCAGGGCCTTGCCCCTGAGCCTGGGGTCAGCTAGGGGCTCCAAACTCCCAGGCCAAGGCAGAACCACATGCACTCGCGTCTTCCTGCCCCCTGCACCGTCAGAGAGCTCGGGTGAGCCAGAGTATGTCAGGCAGCTCATGGGCAAACCCAGCAGCAGGGCCTGTGTGTCAAGGGGCAGGGCCAAACTAGGGGCACAGATGGCACTTGTTCTTCATGCTGCCCTGTAGCTGCTGTGCCAAAGAGGCGTTGGGCATCGGCCCCCTTGCTGGCCTCTTCCCTCTGACCATGCCGTCCGCGCTCATGGCCCTAGCATTGTGGAGAGAGCCCCTGCCAGAAACCTCCCCTCTAAGTAGGCCTCAAATGCGGCCTAGGCACCAGGGGAAAAGTGCTCAGGGAATGAGCCTGGTGAGGTGCCTGTGCCTGTCTAGACACACTTCCCACAACCTGCCCCTTCGTGGGGCACTATTCCCAAAGGACAGGAAAGTCTGGTCAAGAATGGCCTGGTGCAGTGTCCATGCTGTGAGCTGCCCCTGGAATGTGGGGCCTCTGAGCACAACCAGCACTCTGCTGCTGGAATACCTCACCGGCAGCCTCCAAAGGCCGGTGTGCAAGCACTCTCACAGGCTGGCGTCCTCTCCCACACCGAGGGAGACCCACGATTCCCGCAAGCCACGCACTCTGTTCTCAGACCAGGAAAATAGCGCATCGTGTTCCTTCACTCTCAGGCCACTGCCCCAGTGCCTGGG